>CAUYPK010059135.1:0-46342 GCA_963574355.1 Loris lydekkerianus | reverse complement strand
CTATAACCCAACTATACCACAAGACTATGAGGAAAGGACCAAGGAAGGGGAAGGGAGGGGGGAGGTTTGGGTGGAGGGAGGGTAATGGGTCAGGCCACATCTATGGTGCATATTTTTATCTATAATAAAAAAAAAAAAAGTAGATTAATGGTTAACCAGTGTGATGAAAATGTGTCGAACTGTTTATAAAACCAGTGCATAGTGTCCCATGATCGCATTAATGTACACAGTTATGATCCAATACTAATAAAAAAAAAAGAAAAAGTAGATTAATGTTAAGTGAATCACAGAAGTGAGCCTTTCAAAATACAAAGACACCAAAAGATCATACTTTTACACATCTCCTTAAATCAGAAGTTTTTCCTCAAAATGGTTAGCTATATACTTATAATAAATATAACTGTTACTTTCTTGAGGTTGTCCAACTATTCGAAAAAGGTAGGGGCTGTGCCCAGTGGCTCACTCCTGCAGTCCTAGCACTCCGGGAGGCCGAGGCAGGTGCATTGCCTGAGCTCAGGAGTTCAAGATCATCCTGAGCCAGAGCAAGACCCTGTGTCTAAAAAAAAAAACAGCCGGGTGTTGTGGTGGGCACCTGTAAGTCCCAGGTACTTGGGAGGCTGAGGCAAAAGAATCACTTTGAGCCCAAGAGTTTGAGGATGCTGTGAGCTAAGACATGTGGCATTCTTTGTGTGGTGTGGGATTTTTGTTTTTGTTTTTTGACAAAGTCCCATTCTGTTGCCCCAGACCAGAGTGCCCACGGCATCAGCCTAGCTCACAGCAAACTCAATCTCCTGGCTTCAAGTGATCCTCCCACAATGGGACTACAGGTACCCACCACAACACTCAATTAATTTTACTATTTTTTGTAGAGACAGACTCTTGTTCAGGCTGGTCTTGAACTCCTGACCTCAACGGATCATCCCATCTCAGCCAGTATATCAGAGTGCTAGGATTACAGGTATGAGGCATGCACCCAACCGGGATCTTTAAAATATTGCCAACTACCAAGGTAAGAAAATGATGCTTCTGAGCAACACCTGTAGCTCAATGGGTAGGGCACTGGTCCCACATACCAAAGGTGGCAGGTTCAAACCCAGCCCTGCCAAACTGCAACAACAAAAAAAATAGCTGGGTGTTGTGGTGGGTGCCTGTACTCCCAGCTACTCGGGAGGCTGAGGCAGGAGAATGGCCTAAGCCCAGAAGCTGGAGGTTGCTGTGAGCTGTGTTACACCACGGCACTCTACTGAGGGTGACAGAGTGAGACTCTGTCAAAGAAAGGAAAGAAAGAAAGAAAGAAAATGGTGCTTCTATGACCTAGCACCTAGTGATTGTCCCCTTCTGCTCAGACATGGCTCTCCATCAGATGGCCAGGGAAAATGGTTCACACCCATAATGCCAGCACCTTGGGAGGCAGAGGTTAGTGGACTGCTTGAGCTTAGGAGTTTGAGGTTCATTGAACTATGGTCACACCACTGCACTGCAACCTGGGAAACCCTATCTCCAAAGCAAAAAAGAAAACTGATGCTTCTAGTAAGCTATGATAGAAACATTCAGTGGTACGGTATATTAGGTAGAAAAACTGAACTCCAGCCCGACGTAGTGGCTCAATCTGTAATTCTAGCACTCTGGGAGGCCCAGGCAGGTGGACTGCTTGAACTCACAGGTTTAAGACCAGTCTGACCAAGAGCAAGACCTTGTCTCTAAAAATAGGCAAGTGTTGTGGTGGCACCTATAGTCCCAGCTACTCGGAAAGCTGAGGCAAGAGGATCCCTTGAGCCCAAGAGTTTGAGGTTGCTGTGAGCTATGACTTCACCGTACTCTACTGAAGGAGATAAAATGAGATTCTGCCTCCAAAAAAAAAAAAGAAAAACTGAGCTCCAACTCTTCTTAGCTCTAAAGTTCTATCTGCTGTGCAAATGATACCAAAAAAATAAGTATCTGGCAGATTAAAACAAAATTAGCCTAATTTAAAAGCAGTATGCCTCATGCCCTAAGGCAGGAAAAGGAAACAAAACCACAAACACCAGTCCCATCCTAAACTGTAAATTCCACCATAATAAATGGACTAAATAATAATAATAGCAACAACAACTGGACTAACTTTTCTTAACACTCTTTCAGGAGATGATAACTAAACAAAGTGTCAATAGGAGTGCTGCCTTCTTTCCTGGGTCTGTCCCCCAAATCACTCAGTCCAAAAGCTGTTTTCATTGAACATAAACGACTAATAGGGAAAAGAATCAACTATTTTCTGTAAAGCTCTCAGATGGCCAACTGGCCCTGAGTTCCAGCTTTCCAACTAGTACACCTGAAGCTGGGGGCAGTGGGGCACATCTTTACTTACTCATCTGTACAGAAAAAGGATAAATAAATAAGCTAAATACTGCAATGTCTGGAATCCAGTTCCATAGCTGTACCACCTTTCCTTTGGGACAGATGGAGAAAGTGTTGGGAGGCAGGAAAAAAGGCTTAGTAATCAAATATTGCCCAAAAATTTAGGGAATGACTATTAATTGAGAGGGGAAAGGTTAGATCATAAAGGAAATGAATGTTTTCCGTAAACAAGCTGCCCCCAAAAAGACTTAGAAAGGCCCTGGTATCAACAGCCATGGCTAATCCCTAGACTCAAGGGCTAATCCTTAAAGTCTAGGGATTTAGCCTTCTTGTCCCAATCTCCTCTGTGGGTAGAGGTAAAGCATTCCAGTTAGAAGTTTCCTTTCACAGAATGGGGCTGCAGAGGAAATCAGAAAAGTGCTCTCAATGTTGAGATTCAGGCATACTTTCCCTTGGGGGAAGGGAAGATGTAATATGCTATAGATTCAACTACACAAGGGGGCACATTGATTTCAGAGGGCCAGCTGGGAACCTCTGTCACAAACTCAGAATACATTTTCACCAAAGTCAACTGGTTTCAAGTGAGCTATGGGAACCTGAGCCCATCCATATTTGTGCAGAAGTAGGAATTTATTTTATTTTATTCTATTTTATTTTATTTTTTTGAGACAAAGTCTCACTATGTTACCCTCCATAAGAGTGCCATGGCATCACAGCTCACAACAACCTCAAACTCTTGGGCTTAAGCAATTCTCTTGCCTCAGCCTCCCAAGTAGCTGGGACTATAGGTACCTGCCACAACACCCGGCTATTTTTTGGGTGCAGCTGTCATTGTTGTTTAGCAGGCCTGGGCTAAGCTTAAACCCGCCATCTTTAGTGTATGTGGCTGGCCCTCTACTCACTGAGCTACGGGTGCCGAGCCAGAAAGTATGAATTTTATCAACATAAATATTTAACACAAACAGAATCATTAACAACACTAGATACTATCTTAATAAATCTGGTTATATTTACATTTTATATTTAAGTCACTCCATAGCTTACATTCATATTTACATTTTTACCAGTAGTAGAAAGCTCTTCTTAGGGAGGTAACAGTCAAAATTTATGCCATATTGTCCGGATGAAAAGGGACCGAAGTAATACAGCACATTCAATTCATCATCAAGAGATATTAATTACCTATGAGTCTACTACTCTGGGCAAGTAAGCCACGACAGCAGGAGCTCAAGCAGGGCAACTGAAACGAAGCCGAGCACAGTATCCCTGTAGTCCTAGCTACTGGGGAGCAGAGGCAGGAGGATGGCTTGAGCCTGGAGTTCCAATAACCATGCTTGTTAATAGCCACTGCTCTCCAGCCTGCCCAACATAGAGAGAATCTGTCTTTTAAAACAAAAAATATATGAGAATGCAGGGCACAGATATAAAAATAAGGAATGAGAAAACACTGAAAAACATCCTAACAAATAAATGTAAGGATGTATACTGATGAACTAAAATAAATGTTATTATAGAATTTTATAGATATTTTATTATGGTATTTTATAGGATTTTTCCTGCACATTTATGCTTTTATTAAAGAAAAAAAGCCAAAGGGGGGGGATTGACAATTTAAATCTATAAATTTTGGTGAAAGTCAACCTCTTCATAATTAAAAACATTATACAAAACATATATTTAGATATATTTTCTACTTTATTTCATGAAACAATTTCATCTAATTTATTCATATATATCTTTAGCAACAGAGCTTTCTTCATCACAAACGTCATCATGAATTATCTAACATAGGTTTACACAGCAAATCTATTATCATTTGGTACAAATCATTTGAGTTATAACACTTAGTTCTGACTATACGTATGATGCTCTTACTAGAAATCCTATGTCACAAATACCTATTTCTAGGGCCGGACGCAGTGGCTTATGCCTATAATCCTAGCACTCTGTGGCTAAGAGCACACAACATAGCACAGTGGTTACGGCACCAGCCACATGCCTGGCGGCCCGGGCCAGCTTAACAATGACAACTGCAACAACAACAACAAAAAATAGCCGGGCATTACAGCAGTTCCCTGTAATCCCAGCTACTTGGGAGGCTGAGGTAAGAGAATCACTTAAGCCCAAGAGTTTGAGGTTGCTGTGAGCTGTGATGCTACAGCACTCTACCAAGGGTGACAAAGTGAACCTATGTCTTAAAAAAAAAAAAAAGTTGAGAAACACTGTTGTAGAGAACAAAAGTGAAGTAATAAACAATTTTCACACACATAAATTCCAAAAGGATCTTCAAATAATTCCTGTCCAGACTTTGCTAAAAGTAGCATATTTTTAAATTTTTCAAAAATGACAATAACAAAGAGGTATGCCCCCAAAAACATACCCAATAATCTAAACTTTATAAACGGAATTAGAGATTTAAAAAATCTTTTTCCAAAAGGAATCCTTCCTATCCTATGTGTTGAAATGGTTTTCTGATGAGATTAAGGCACCTATTTCCTAGTTCAAGCAGCAGCAAACCTACAGTTTAACTTAGGTAAATGCGGGGACAACTGCATGAGGGACTCTACCTACAAATGCAAACACTGCAACCTAGTTGTTTGTACTCTCACATTAATCTGAAATTTTAAAAAGTGTTACTTAAAAAAGAAACTGATATGTCTGAATGAAACTGATATGTCTGAATTTTATAACTGGTTATTAAAACATGTCTGAAGAGTAGATAAAAACAGAAAGGTAGAAGTATTTAACCAAGAGTATGGTACAGATTTATCTTTCAATATTATCCAGATGGATCACCAGACAATGGATTCCATTCTTCATCCCAAAATTCCTCAAATGGAATCTGTAATGCACATAAGAATATAACCTGAGGCAGGGCTTGGCGGCTCACACCTGTAATCCCAGCATTCTGGGAGACAAAGGTAGGAGGATCCCTTGACCTCAGGAATTCCAGACCAGCCTGCCCAAGAGCAAGACCCCATCTCTACCACAAATAGAAAAATTAACTGAGCATTGTAGCTGGCAAGTGCAGTCCCAGTCCCAGCTACTCAGAGGCGTAAAACAGAGGATCCCTTAAAGCTAGATATTTGAGGTTGCTGTGAGGGAGGCTGATGCCATGACACTCTACACTCTAACCTAGACAACACAGTGAATATATACGTGTGTGTATATATATATATGTATGTACATATTTAGGTGGATACATACATACATATATATGTATATAGGAGAAACTTTTTTTTTTTAGACAGTCCTATGTCACCCTCCGTAGAATGCTGTGACATCATAGCTCACAGCAACCTCAAACTCTTGGGCTTAAGCAACTCTCTTGCCTCAGCCTCCTGAGTAGCTGGGACTACAGGCGCCTCCCACAATGCCCAGCTATTCTTAGAGATGGGGTCTTGCTCCTGCTCATGCTGGAGCAGAACTCCTGAGCTCAAGCAATCCACCGCCTCAGTCTACAAACATGAGCCACCATGCCCGGTCCTATAAAGTTTAGATTTATATATGATTTTCTGATTAAACCTAACCATCCTGGTAAGAAGGTGAGGTGCCTTACACTGAGAACTAACTTGATTAATACCTCCTTTTATAAATTAGTATCTTGACACTTTGGCGTGTAAATCACTCTTTTGTCAGTTTAATCAATCTAAGTAAATATCTGAGTAAACTGATAAAAGCTGAATTTCTAAGAGGTAAACATATGTATGAGGACAAGAAGCTGTCCTCATAAAGTCCAATTTGAATAGCTTGACCTATATCTTCATTAGTTTTTTTGTGATAATCTACTGAAATAGCTTTTCAGAATTCACAGTAAGTGAAATTAAGCATTCATTAACAAGTTCTGTCAACTTGACTTTACAGTTCTCAACGACAGTAGCCCCGTTTGTTTTTACCATATCTCACAAAATGCCAGTTCAGGATATATTTACTGGGAAAAAATACGAAACAATCAGATTCTCCTTGCTCTTATTTTATAAAAGCATAACAATACTCTTATAAATAAACAAGTGTAAAATAACACAATAGCTCAAAATTAAGGCTTAAAAGATATTTAATTCAGTAACAAAACGTTAAGCCAAAAAAGCAGTCAAAATGATAAGGATCAATGAAAAAATAAATATTTTAAAATAAAATAATACATACAAAAATTAGAGTATTAAGTTATTTCATTGTATTCTTTAAATTTCACTAACGTTCAGTGGAATCAACTGCAAGCTGGAATCCTAATACAAGAATGAAAATCAATAAGATATATAAATTAAAATAAGTATCTCTCCTAAGAGTATTACCAGAGTAATAGAGTAAGTATCTCTCCTAAGAGTATTACCAGAACCCATATATCATTTCCATTCCATTTGCCCTAAACTCACTTAATTTGCTTGAGATGCAATGATGATATCACAAGCTGCTCGTCCATTTCTACCTTTAAGTGCAAGGCCGGGCGTGGTGGCTCATGCCTGGAGCTCCCATAGCCTCCCAGCGCTATGGGAGGCTGAGGCGGATGGATTGCCTGAGCTCAAAGGTTCGAGACCAGTATGAGCAGGAGTGAGCCACAGTGAAACCCTGTCTCTACCAACACAAAAAAAAAAAAAGCCGGGCGTTGTGGCCAGTGTCTATAATCCCAGCTACTGGGGAGGCAAAGGGAAAGAGAATCACTAAAGGAAGAAGAGTAAAAAAAAAAGAAAAGAAAAGAAACAAAAAAAAAAAAAGAAAGAAAGAAGGTGCTAAATTAGGCAATGTATCACACCCTATATTTAAGGTGAAGTAAATGTAAAAGATGCCTAACAGAAAAAAAAAAAAAAAGTAAGGGAGCATAGTATTTCCTCATTCACCTTAAAGGCAACTTAGAGTAAGGGCTTTATTCATTCAATATACCTTTGTAAAAAAAACCTTTTAAGTCCCAAAGACTCCTCTAAGGAATGGTAATAAAGCAATAAACAAGATACTTACTTTCTCTCAGTGAGCTTCTCAGGAGAATGATGAATTTAATGTTTTGCCTAGTATTGGGTGCTTTAAATGGATTATCTCACAATACTTGGAAGAAAGTACTATTAACTCCATTTTACAGATGAGAAAACTGAGACTATAAAAAGTCATTTGCTCACAGCTGATAAGTGCTTGAATCTAAATTCACATCCAGACAGTCTGACTCCACTACGTGAGTTAACAATCTACAGTAGACAGTCTCTCTCCAAGGCAGCTCACAGCAACCGCAAACTCTTGGGCTCAAGCAATTCTCTTGCCTCAGTCCCTATGGCTGGGACTACCAATGCCTGCTATATGGTTTCTCATACCTTATTTTTTAATTACTGCCCCCCTAAGCCTTTGTAGGCATTTTTTTCCCTAATTATGCCCTCCCTCATGAAATTTTAACAACATAGATGTACTGTATACTGTATGTCCAGAATGTACATATGTGCTTGATATCTAAAAAGAGCACAGATTTTTTTCATACAGGTATCCCTCAAGAACTAGTTTTTGTTCCCTTGACATACCACATCCACTGAGAATGAATGCCTTAGGACAGTTTCTTTCTTTCTTTTTATTTTTTGAGACAGAGTATCACTTTGTTGCCCTCAGTAGAATAGCGAGGCCTCACAGCTCACAGGAACCTCAAACTCTTGGGCTTAAGTGATATTCTTGCCTCAGCCTCCCAAGTACCTGAGACTACAGGCAACCACCACAAGCCCCAGCTATTTTTAGAGACAGGGACTCACTGTAGCTCAGGATGGTGTCAAACTTCGGAGTTCAAGCAGTCCACCCGCCTCAGCCTCCCAGAGTGCTGGGATTACAGGATTATTGGTGTAGGGAGGGGCATCCTATGCACTATGAGATTTAACACCATCCTGGTTGGCCTCTACTCACCAGAAACCAACAGCACGACTGTTTCAAGTTTAGTTTAAATCTCCCAAAAAATACTCTGAGAGGCTGAGGCAGCTGGATTGCCTGAGCTCACAGGTTCCAGACCAGCGTGAGCCAGAGTGAGACCCCATTTCTAAAGAATAGCCGGGCATTGTGGCAGGCACCTGTAGTCCCAGCTACCAGGGAGGCTGAGGCAAGAGAAATGCCTGAGCCCAAGAGTTTGAGGTTGCTGTGAGCTGTGACACCACGGCACTCCACCGAGGGCAACAAAATAAGACCCTGTCTCAAAACATAAAAATAAATAAAATCTCCAAAAAAAGGTTTCCACCCCTTGAACATATAACTAAGTGGCAGTAATTGCTTCTCTCGCTATTTACACATTCCTAAGGATTATGACCCAGATGCTGTTCACAATAAACTGGAATGGACAGGATATAAACAGACTGTGAATGCTGCATTTCTACAGCAGGAGTGAAGGAGCAAGAGTAATGGCAGGAGCAACAAGAAAAAGAAAGCACCTGGTACAAACAGAAAGAAAAGTGCCCCATGCTGGGCACTGCGGCTCACTCCTGAAGCAGGTGCAATGCCTGAACTCAGGAGTTCAAGACCAGCCTGAGCAAGAGTGAGACCCTGTCTCTAAAAACTAGTCAGGTACTGTGGTGGGCACCTGTAGTCCCAGCTACTCAGGAAGCTAAGGCAAGAGAATCACTTCAGCCCAAGAGTTTGAGGTTGCTGTGAGCTATGATGCCACAGCACTCTACCAAGGGTGGCAAAGTGAGACTCTGTTTGAAGAAAAAAAAGAAAGGAGCCCCACATTAGGCCAGTAAGTGAAAGGACATTAAAGTTTAATGAAATCCATTTATAGCATATGCCATACAGCAAGGCTAACCAGGCCCCAAATGATCAGGGAGACATATTATCTCACTTTAAGTACATGCGAGAACCATAACTAAATCCCTGGGAGAACACTGTACTTTATAAATGGGCTTCCACTGCATTCACATAATATGCTGGTCAAGAAGGGGAGCCAAGATGAAGGGTATAAGTAGATGGTGATGGGAATGGCTGCTCTGAGAGTCCTGGACTCAGAACACAGATTTTTTTAAAAAGCCAGGGAACATTTAGCTCATCTCAAATCAATCACAGGTAGGCTTTCCAGAGCAGACTAACCAGAAAGAAGCAACCTGCATGACCATGGGGGGATAGTGGCAGGTAACTGTGGTCCTGGTCCTGTGGTCAAAGGGAAGAAACAGCAGAGGAAATCTATATAACCCTGAGCCAATGATTTAACTTCTAGGAGTCTGGGCTTCCTCATTTGTAAAATGGGGATGAAAGTATCTTCATTTCACAAAACTATGATGAGAATTGAATGAGAAAACCTGAAAGCAGACGGTGCATGGATACATAATAGCACAATAAATACCTGATATTAAAAAATAAATACTTGATACTAATAATGTTTAAGCAATGAAATGACAAGACTAAGCAAAGACCTCTGAGTAAGCTGAGTAGGCACAGTTCAAAAGAACCAAAGATGAGCTACAAAAGAAGATGGCCTACGTGAGGTCTGTGAGACGTCAATACACAAAGGTAAGTGTTAGTCTGACAGAGAGTGAGACTGACCAGCAGTCACAAAGAACAAACAGGCAAGCACGCCAGTCACAAGGTGAAGAAAGAGCCTGTACCTCACACAAAAAACCCGGCGTGCCTAATAGTAAAACACTGGAATTCCCACCAAAGTAAGCAACAAGATAAGCCTAACTATATTTTAGACATTATTTAATAAAGATTTATAACGTACCATACAAGGCAATTGCACAAGAAAAAAGTACATATATCAAAAAGATGTGACAATTGTTACCATAATTACATATCTGAAAATCCTTTTAAAAAATCAACAAAAAATTATCAGAAAGAATAGGTTCATGTCTAAGATGGCTGGTTGCAAAATTTATAAACTAAAATCAATAGTTTGGGATGAGAACCTGGAACAGAAAAAAAATTAAGTAAAAACTAAAGATCTATGAACAAAATATAGATGTATAACTGCATAATGATGTACCAACACTGGTTCAGGGTTGTGCTAAATATATCACAGAAATCGAAGATGTTAACAAGAGGAGAAACTGGGTATGAAACATATAGGATGCCTCTGTGGTGTATTTGCAACTTTTGTATAAATCTAAAACTATTCTAAAATTAAAAGCTATTTTAAAATAGCAATAGTTTTCTTACATGAAAGCCATAAGCAATGAGAAACATAATGGGAAAAAATGGTTCTATTTACATTAATGTTAGAAACTAAAATAAAATGTAAGACTACCTTAAGGGTAAACGTGTAAGGTCATAAAGAAAACTTTTATTTAGTTTTTTTTTTCAATTTTTTTTTTTGAGACAGAGTCTCACTTTGTCCCCTTCAGTAGAGTGCTATGACTTCACAGCTCACAGCAACCTCAGACTCTAGGGCTCAAGTGATTCTCTTACCTCAGCCTCCCAAGTAGCTGGGACAGCAGGCAGCCACAACACCTGGCTATTTTTTTTGGCTGTAGTTGTCACTGTTGTTTGGCGTGCCCACGTTCAATTTGAACCTGCCAGCTCTGGTGTATGTGGCTGGCGCCCTAAGCACTGAGCTACAGGCACCAAACCAAAAAAAAAATCCCTAGGTATTAAAAAAAAACAGTATAAAAATAGATAAAGCAGGGTGGCGCCTGTGGCTCAGTGAGTAGGGTGCTGGCCCCATATGCCGAGGGTGGAGGGTTCAAACCCAGCCCCAGCCAAATTACAACAAAAAATAGCCGAGCATTGTGGCAGGCACCTGTAGTCCCAGCTGCTCGGAAGGCTGAGGCAAGAGAATCGCACAAGCCTAAGAGTTAGAGGTTGCTGTGAGCCATGTGATGTCGTGGCACTCTACCAGAGGGCAGTACAGTGAGACTCTGTCTCTACAAAAAATAAATAAATAAATAAATAAATAAATAAATAAATAAATAAATAAGATAAAGCAGGCTCTGCACCTGTGGCTCAAAAGGCTAAGGCGTCAGCCACATTCACCTGAGCTGATGGGTTCATATCCAGCCGGGGCCTGCCAAACGATGGCTGCAACAACAACAACAACAAAAAAAAAAAAATAGCCAGGCGTTGTAGCAGGTGCCTATAATCCCAGCTACTTGGGAGGTAGAGGCACGAGAATCACTTGAACCCAAGAGTTGGAGGTTGCTGTGAGCTGTGATGCCACAGCACTCTACCCAGGGTGACAGTTTGAGGCTCTGTCTCAAAAAAAAAAATAAAATAAAATAAAACAGATAAAGCATTATATACTGTTCACATAAAATGAAATGAAAAGGACCCTTAAGCTTTTCTTTTCTTTTGAGACAGACTCGTATTATGTTGCCCTCGGTAGAGTGCTGTGATGTCACAGCTCACAGCAACCTCAAACTCTTGGGCTTAAGTGATTCTCTTGCCTCAGCCTCCCAAGTAGCTGAGACTACAGGAGCCCACCACAATACCCGGCTGTTTTTGTTGTTGTTGTAGATGTCATTGTTGTTCAGCAGGCCCAGGCCGTGTTTGAACCCACCAGCCCTGGTGTATGTGGCCGGCGCCCTAAACACTGAGTTACAGGCACGGATTCATCTTAAGTTTTTCTTTACAGGAGAAACGTAAAACCACTCTAAAATTTCTTACCTATGAAAACAGCAAACTGCTATGAGGCTATGGAGAAACAGGCACTCTCATGCACTGCTTGCAGGCATGGAAAGTGAGTGATACCAACCTTCAGGGGGGCAATTTGGCAGTAACTTCCAAAATTACAAAAATATGTACCCTTTGGGGCAGCGCCTGTGCCTCAAAGGAGTATAGGCGCCAACCCCATATACTGGAGGTGGCAGGTTCAAACCCAGCCCCAGCCAAAAAAAAAAAAAAAATTTACCCTTTGTCAAAAGTAATCCCATTTCTAGGAATTTAATAAGGTAGCAGACACATGAGATGACTTTGCATAAATTACCCCCTGCAGCATGTTTTGTGTTAGCAAAAAGCTATAAAAAGTAACAGGTTAAGTAACAAGTCCAGAGGATGGTATCCTACCCAACTATTACAACAAGTGGGTACCAATGGAAAAGTGCTAAGAGATATTAAGTGGAGGGAAATCAATATATACAAAAGTGTCGCTGGGGAGGGAGACAAAAATATTTGAATTTTCACCTGTAAACAATGAGATTCATAAGCATCTGTCCACAATGGTTTCTTATGGAAAGTGGTACAGGAGCGGGAAATGTGAGGAATGTGGACAAGAACAGAAGGGCAACCTTCACCACCTGTGAGTGTGTGGCGGTGTTTCTTGACTTAAACAAGCAAATTTATCACCAAATTTTAAAACGGCAAGAGAAAACATTATTTTCTATAAACTTTTCATAGCAAAGGTCTTAATGACTTGAAGAAAATAGGTAAATGTGACTATTTCAAGTTTATATACTCAAAGAAAGTATCATTAAGTTAAAAGAAAAATTAGGGTAAAACCTTAATATACCACAGAAGAGCTAGTTTTTACATACACACAAAGGGCTTTCACAATCACTTAGACAACATGTGCTTCAAAAAAAAAAAAGTATACAGGGCAGTGCCTGTGGCTCAGGAGGTAGGGCACCAGCCCCATATGCCGAGGGTGGCAGGTTCGAACCCGACCCCAGCCAAACTGCAACAAAAAAAAAAAAATAGCCGGGCATTGTGGTGAGCACCTGTAGTCCCAGCTACTCAGGAGGCTGAGGCAAGAGAATCGCCTAAGCCCAGGAGTTGGAGATTGCTGTGAGCTGTGACGCTGAGGGCAATAAAGTGAGATTCTGTCTCTAAAAAAAAGTATACAAAAGGCAGTTAAAAGATATAAACATCTACTAAACATAATGAAAACATAACTCAAAAACTCGTAAGAAAGGCTAATCCTGGCACTCTGGGAGACCCAAGTACCTGGCTCTCCTGAGCTCAGGAGTTCAAGACCAGCCTACTCAAAGCCAGACCCCATCTCTACTAAAAGTAGAGAAACTAGCCAGGGGTTGTGGTGGGTGCCTGTAGTCCCAGCCAGTCAGGAGGCTAAGACAAGAGGATCACTTTTGCCCAAGAGTTTGAGGTTGCTGTGAACTATAATGCCACAGCACTCTACCCAGGGTGACAGAGTGAGACTCTGTCTCAAAAAAAAAAAAAAAGGAAACAAGTCCTTCCACAGAATTGGAAGGATTTGATAGAATTTTTTTGAAGTCTAACTTGGCAACATCTAACTTAATTTTAAATGTGTATACCCCATGAAATTATGCTATAAATTCCCACAGGTAAAATCTTATATACATAAATGTTCACAAATCATTTGTTTGAGACAGAGCCTCAAGCTGTTGCCCTGGGTAGAGTGCTATGGAGTCACAGCTCACCGCAACCTCCAACTCCTGGGCTTAAGCGATTCTCTTGCCTCAGCCTCCCAAGCAGCTGGGACTACAGGTGCCCGCCACAATGCCTGGTTATTTTGTAGTTATAGTTGTCATTGTTGTTTGGCAGGCCCAGGCTGGATTCGAACCCGCCAGCTCTGGGGGGTGGCGCCTTAGCTGCTTGAGCTACAGATGCCAAGCCAAAAGTTCACACAATCTTATTGCCACAGCACTGTTTGTACCAAGAAGGGGGGAAAGAAAGGTAAAAGTCCCCTAACAGAGAATTAATGAGTTATAACATATTCATATAATGGATTATTATATAAATGTTTCAAAAAAATGAAGAACAAACTTCAGTGGAAAGTGCAGCACAATATAATCACACTAGATTTCAAGTATACATATAATATGTATGTATGTTTGTATGTGTACAATACCTAGAGATACTAACCATTATCTCTGAAAAGTGGAGGACAAAAAGGAAGCACAAGACTTTTTTTGGAGTATAAGCTCATATGCTTGATGACTGTCTAGAACAGTATCTATAGCTACTATTATTTTCATGACCATAACTTAATAAAGGATTTTTAACTGAAGGGTGGATGCTCAAAATACATACTATACTGGATAAAAGGTACTACGTAAGTGTTATTATAATATTCTGGCTAGACTAGTACCATAATAGTCTAGCCAGAATCAAAGTTATTCATCCATTTATTCCTGCTGAAAAAAGGAGATGATTTAAACTGGAAACAAAACAAGAAGCAAAAAGGCATTTTCAGACATTAACAAATAACAAGACTAAGATGTTCCAGGGAATGACCATCAACTTGGAATATTCATCAGAATCAATAGGTTTTTCCTACTGGTGGGTTAGGAGAGTAGTTTTTCAAAATATACATGTAGCCAGGAGTTGCCTCCAGATACTGATGTAGTGGGGTGCAGGAGTTGAAGGCCTTCCAGTTATTACATGGTTGTTTTGTGTGAAGAAAGGTAATGATAGCTCTGTCCTAGGATCACCCGTATAAAAGACCACGTCATGTACAACAGGCCAGCAATTCTCAAGTGAAGTATTAAGCAAGACACGTACGAGTAAGGTTAAAAAAAAAAAAAAAAAAACCTCCTAATAATTTTCCAAAGCTGTTGAATAACTTTCTTAAAAAAAAAAAAAAAAGAAAAAAAGAAAAGAAAGAAAGAAAAGCATTTCTGCATTAGCTTTACAAGAACCTGTGTTATCATAAGCATTTTGCTATAGAAAGAAATAGGCAGGCAGAGACTCCCGCCAGTAATCCTAGCACTTTGGGAGGCAGAGGGGGAAGATTGCCTGAGGCCAAGATTTCAACACCAGCTGAGCAAAAACAAGACCCCATCGCTACCAAAAATAAAAAATCAGCCAGGTGTGGTGGCACACGCCTGTAGTCCTACCCATCCTCAAGAGGCTGAGGCAGGAGAATGAAGAGCTAAATGAACTCTTGAGTTCTCATGCAGAAAAGAAAAAGGGAAAAAAACAAAGGTGAACAGTGACTCACAAAGAAATTGGAGAAAAGAAGGGAGATATAGTTTGAAATCATCCCGCAGACCTCCTTATCCCTATCAGTAACCATTAGCTACAAGCCACATGTGACTGCCTGGAGTAGTATGAAGACGTACATGATACACTTTGTGATTGTACAGTTACTATGACTTTATTTTACCTACAGATACATCACTAATAGGGAAGAAACCAGAACAGATAACACAATAAAAGCCTGAGTAACAATGACACTGCATAATGATGTGAACAAAAATGACCCTATATTGGCCAGACCCGGTGGCTCACGCCTGTAATTCCAGCACTCTGGGAGGCCGAGGCAGTGGATAACTTGAGCTCACGAGTTCGAGACCAGCCTGAGCAAGAGCGAGACCCTGTCGCTACTAAAAATAGAAAAACTGAGGCAAGAGGATCACCTGAGCCCAAAGGTTGGAGGATGCTGTGAGCTATGACATCACAGCACTTTACCCAAGGTGACAGCTTGAGATTCTGTCACAAAAAAAAAGGTGCTATAAATAGTTGCCAGTAACTGTGTAAGATTACCAAATCAAAGGCAAAGTAATAATGATAGAGAAATTTGCAAAGGAATGCTAATCATGTTACAATTTGTAAATTCTAGGAATTTTACTTCGGACAATAAAATAAGGTTCAAGTTTACAGGAACTACAGAGAAGGGGGGATGACATCACAATAAACAACTCCATAATGTAAAATACTCCCTAAGTTACCTATACTTTTATTTTCTGCCTAAACATTTTAAAAGTTAATGGGGGGGGAGGGTAGACAGTGGCTAAATCTTAACTTGAATCCCAATTTGGAAAACCTGGCTAAAAATGACATTTTTAGGGTAACTGGGGAAAGTTGAACTAGATATTAAATATTAGGGAATTATTGTTAATTATATCCAATATGTGTACTTCAATTATGCAGGAGATGAAACCCAAGGCATTCAGGGGCAAAGTATCCCTCTGCAACATTTTCAATTATCAGATACATATGTAAGAATGTGTGTACAGATAAAATATTGTACATCTATGTATAGTGGATTTGTTTTTTTGTTTTGTTTTGTTTTGTTTTGAGACAGAGTCTCACTCTGTTGCCCTCAGTAGAGTGCCGTGGCATCACAGCTCACAGCAACCTCAAACTCTTGGGCTTAAGTGATTATCTTGCCTCAGCCTCCTAAATACCTGGGACTACAGGCACCCACCACATGCCCAGCTATTTTTTTGTTGCAGTTGTCATTGTTGTTTAGCTGTCCTGGGCCGGGTTCGAACCAGCCAGCCTCAGTGCATGTGGCTAGCGCTGTAACCACTGTGCGCTAAGCCTACAGTGGAATTTTTTAAGGTTCATAATTGTAGAATCTAGGTGGAGATATGGGTGATGACATACTACTCTTTCAACTTTCATATTTCATACTTCATTTCAAAATTCTCATATTAAATTGGAAAAACAAGATTACTTTAAGTTTATTTTTCAATAACACATACTGTATTCTTTACTATTCCTGTGACATAAAGAATTATAAACAGGGTGGCTGGCACCTGTGGCTCAAAGGAGTAGGGCGCCGGCCCCATATGCTAGAGGTAGCAGGTTCAAACCCAGCCCTGGCAAAAACCACAAAAAAAAAAAAAAAAAAAGAATTCTAAGCAAACAAAAAAAAGCGAGTCTTCTTTTGGTTTTTGAGACACAGTCTCACTCTGTCGCACAGGCTAAATAGAGTGCTCTCAGCATCAGCCTAGCTCACAGCAACCTTGAACTCCTGGCTTTAAGCAATCCTCCTGCCTCAGCCTCCTGAGTAGCTAGAACTACTAGAAGCTAATTTTTCTATTTTTAGTAGAGATGGGATCTCACTCTTGCTCACACTGGTCTCAAATTCTTGAGCTCAAGCAGTCCACCTACCTCAGCCTTTCAGAGTGCTAGGATTACAGATGCCAGCCACTATACACCAGTCCAAAGTGAGTCTTTGTGATAACATAATACATATCTTTCTTTAGATTAGCTATATTTTTTTACTCGAAATCTTTAAATAGAAGATTTCATCACTAAAATGCCAAATAAACAAATGAACAAAAAAACCTCTTTACTTCCCCCCCAAAGTTAATTTTGGTTTTGTGATGAGGGTCTACGATACTTGTGGAAATCATGCGTTAATATATATTTCTGGGATAAATAAAATTATTCTATTAGTTTAAAATAATTGGTTTACCTGGGCCTTTTTTTTTTTTGAGACAGAGTCCCATTATGTCGCTTTCAGTAGAGTGCTATGGCGTCATCACAGCTCACAGCAACCTCCAGCTCTTGGGCTCAGGTGATTCTGTTGCCTTAGCCTCCCATGTCGCTGGAACTACAGGCAACTGCCACAACACCCAACTATTTTTTTGTTGTTGCAATTATCACTGTTCTTTAGCTGGCCCAGGCTGGGTTTGAACCCTCCAACCCCAGTGCATGTGGCCAGTACCATAACCACTATGCTATTGGTGCCAAGCCTACCTAAGACGACTTTCTTTTTTTTTTTTTTTTTTTTGAGACAGAGTTTCACTATGTTGCCCTCGGTAGAGTGCCACTGCATCACAGCTCACAGCAACCACAAACTCTTGGGCTCAACAGATTCTCTTGCCTCACCCTCCCAGGTAGCTGGGACTACAGGCACCCGCCTGGACAATGCCTGGCTATTTTTTTGAGACAGGGTCTCGCTCTTGCTTAGGCTGGTCTTGAACTCCTGAACTCGGGCAATCCACCCACGTTGGCTCCCAAGGATTACAGGCATGAGCCACTGTGCCTGGCCCTTTACATCCTTTAACTGTTCAGATACATACCAGAAATGGTACTGTTATTAACACAAATAATATCTCAGAAATTAAAAAATAAATCAGTGAAAAACTCTTAATATGTTGGGTATATTAGAATAAAGTACTTGAAAGCAGAGCAAAATACTATACCCAAGAACATCTATTCTTTTAATAAACAAACCACAACGCCCATCACAATGGCCAGCACAGAGCTATGTTTTAAATGTATGAATATCCTCTGCATAAAGTCTTCTAGGAATTCCAGCTGCCTTCTATTCCTGAACACATTATGACACATAATTACTCATATTCTACCTTGTAATATGGCTGTGTATGTCTCATAGCTTCTCATTTATAAATTAGGAAAATCACCATTATACAGGAAGCTGAAAGGTGCCCACTCTGAGGTCTAAAGTCTTTTTACCTTAGAATTATTTCATTTCATACGATTCCTCATATGTAAAAATTTCAATTTTAAAATAGCCTAAAATACAAAGTAGAAATAGTTAAAATAGTTTAACATAGCAAATTCCACATGAACTTTATGGGCACATGTACATATTAATCGCCAGAGTATAATTCAAAAATATTCAGAATACTCCTCTTTTATACTTCTAAAATGTATCAAAGCCTAAAATATTTTACTAATTATTTTTGTAAGATATATTTGATAAATTGTTATACATTGTATAATTCCTCAAAAGAATATAATCCCAGCAAGTTAAGGAAAAACACAGCCAACCTTACTAAAGATGATGATACTAAATGCAACATAGTATCCTGGATTCAATCTTGAAACAGAAAAAGTGCAATTGATGAAATATGCTATTAATAGAATTATACCAATATTAGCTTCAAATTTTTGTTTGCTTCTTTAGCAGGCCCTGGCTGGGTTCGAACCTGCCACCCCCAGTGCATGGGGTGGCACTCATTTAACCATTGAGTGACAGGTGGCCAGCCTAATTTCAAATTTTGATAAAAGTTACATGGTTATGTAACATTCTAATACTAGAAGAAGCTAGGTGAAGGGTATATGGGAATTCTCTGCACTATCTTTGCAATTTTTCTAAATCTAAAATTATATCAAAATGTAAATTTAAAGATGATAACTATGATGATTATACCTGTTTAGTATAAGTCTAGACAACATTCAAACAAGGCAGAGGAGAGAGAAGGAAAACAGGCAGATATGTGATTCAAGATTCTCAAATTTGTGACTAATCTTCCTGCCTATTCTCAGGGCAGCTGGCACTCAGGGTTCTTTCTATTTGGTTTATACAAAGCTCTGCAGAACAGTATTCCTGCTTAAACCTCAAAGGAAAGGGCTTGCCTTTCCTTAGGTTTTCTTTTATTCCTCATAACTCAAAGTAACATGCACCAAGGGTACAAGTTATAAAAGATAAAACTTATCTCTTAGAAGTTTTATCTTAGGGAGATAAAAAGGAAGATCTCTGAACTGTTTTACAGTTCTAACAAATAAAGCATCTAATCTTCGAGGGGACAGGCAGAGGAAGCCAAGGAACCAGATTCAGTGGCTCCTTAGTTTACTGTTCAAAAAGTCAACAGTAGTAAAATCTACAGAATGTTTCTTGTAATCTTTCCTTTTCCATATTATCAGTCTATGCTATTCTAGTGTTACTACTCCTGGGTGTCCTAATTCCCCGACCAAATAATTCTCACCCTCTCCAGCTTTGCTCACAGACACAGGAAAATCATTTGATTTAACTCAGATTAAGTAACAGGAGGAGGCAATCAGTCTCTCTTAAAGAAGCATCTCAAATTGCCTGCTGTAAAAATCTGAGTACAAAAAATAGGAAAAATCAGATCAAATGTGGTACATGATATGTTAGTGAAACAAACATCCTTAATTTGGACTAAAAGAAGTTTGAATTAAGAAGTGCTTTAAGAGAAATTCTGCTTATTATCCAAGTATTACTGCAAGGGTTTTATTAAACATTCCATTGAATAAGAAATTTAAAATAACACCCAGTTTTGGAAAATGTTGCATAAGAGTGGGAAGACAAGTACTCTTAATATGTTGTTGGAAATTAAAATTTGCACTACCTTCCTGGAGAGCAATTTGGTGTTTTAGACCATTCTATTTTCAAAACGCAGCCAGACTCCTTTTTATTGCTCTTAGAAGATACAAATTTTTTTACAAATAGGAGGATTATGCCAGCCCTGCCTGGAGCAGGTCTACTGGAGTCACCTTCCAGCAGCATGTGCTCACTTCATGTCTTAGAGTTACATTTTAGTAATTCTCAAAGTATTTCAAACTTTGTCATTAATATTATATCTGTTATGCTGACCTCTGATAAGTGATCTTTCAGGTGCCACAAACCCATGGAAAATGGTGAAGATTATTCAAGTGAAAGAAACAGTCACACATCTCACTTTTAAGTCAAAAGCTAGAAATGATTCACTGTAGTGAGGAAAGCTAAGACCAAAGTTAGGCCTCTTGCACCACTTAGCCAAGTCGTGAATGCAAAGTT
The DNA here is from genome assembly GCA_963574355.1 of Loris lydekkerianus. Lineage (NCBI taxonomy): Eukaryota > Metazoa > Chordata > Mammalia > Primates > Lorisidae > Loris > Loris lydekkerianus. The sequence continues at coordinate 25,929 of CAUYPK010059135.1, read as the reverse complement.
CTTAAAGAAAATTAAAATACTACCCCAGTGAGCACACACATAATAAGAAAGCAAAACAGCCTTATTGCTAACAGGTAGAAAGTTTGAAGTATCTGGATCAAACCAGCCACAACATTCCCTTATGCTAAAGCGTAATCCAGACTCAACTTTCTTCAATTCTATGAAGGCTAAGAGATAGGACAGCTGTACAAAAACAGGTGGAAGATAGCAGAGGTTGGTTTGTGATGTTTAAAGAAAGAAGCCATCCCCATTACATAAAAATGCAAGGTGAAGAAGTAAGTGCTGATGGAGAAGTTGTAGCAAGTTATCCAGGAGATCAAGCTAAGGTAACTGCAGGTCACTAAACTACACAACAGATTTTCAAGGCAGACAAAATTGCCTTGAAACTTTCATAGACTTTCACAGCTACAGAGAAGAAGTCAACGCCTGGCTTCAAAGCTTCCAAGGACAAGCCAACTCTCTTGGTAGAGGATAATGCAGCTGGTAACTTTTAAGTTGAAACCAATACTCATTTACCATTCTGAAACTCCTAAGACCCTAAGGAATTATGCAACATCTACTCTGCCTATGCCCTATAAATATCATAGAACAAAGCCTGGATGACAGCACATCTGTTTACAGCCTGGTTTATTGAATATTTGAAGCCCACTGTTAAGACCCACTGCTCAGAAAAAAAAAAAAAAAAAAAAAGATTCCTTTCAAAATATTGCTGCTCACTGAAAGCACAGATAGTCACTAAGAGCTCTGATGAAGATGTACAAGAAGATTCGTGGGTCCACACGTGCTAACACAACATCCACTCTGGAGCTCATGGATCAAGGAGTAATTCAGACTTCTTAAGAAATACATTTCATAAGGCTACAGCTGCCATAGATAGGGATTCCTCTGATGGATACAAGCAAAATAAACTTGGACCTGATTATCAAAAGGATTCACCATCACTCTAGATGACATTAAGAACATTCATGATTCACGGGAGGAGGTCAAAATATCAACTTTAACAGAAATTCAGAAAACTAGATTCCAACCCAATAGGGTTAAAGACTTCTGTGGAGGATGCAACTGGTGGAACCAGCAAGAGAAGTTGAAGTGGAGCCTGAAGACTTCCGCTGCAAACTCGTAATCAAACTTAAAGAATGAGCAGTTATTTCTAATGAATAAGTAAATAAAAGTCATCTCTGGACATGGAATTGGCTCCTGGTGAACATGCTGTGAACACTGGTGACCCAACAAAGGATTTATTTTATTTCTTTTTTTTATTAAATCATAGCTGTGTACATTAATATGATCATGGGGCATCATAACACTAGTTTCACAGACCGGTTGACACATTTACATCACACCGGTTAACATAGCCTTCCTGGCAATTTCCCAGTTATTGTGTTAAGACATTTATATTCCACATTTACTAAGTTTCACATATACCCTTGTAAGATGCACCGCATTCTCGCCAATCCCTCTCTCTCCTCCCCCCTTCCCGCCCCCCTCCCCCCCCCCAGTATCTCAAGAATGGAAGAAAAAGTATCCAATGTACTCACCCCTACTATGAAACTAATTTAGGGCTTTCACATGAATGCTATAACCCAACAAAGGATTTAGAATAGTACATTATCACTTAGCTGACAGAGAAAGCAGAAGCAGAGTTTAAGAGGACTGACTTTAATTTTGAAGGAAATTTTATCATGGATAAAATCCTACCTAAATAGTATCACAGAGAATAGCTACAGAGAAGCCTTTTGTGAACTGATGTGGCCAACCTGATGGTTATCTTGAACTACAACAACTACTCAAACTTTCTGCAACCATCCTCCTAATCAGTCAATCAAGTCAACATCAAGGAAAGAATCTCTACCATCAAAAGATTACAATTCACTGAATGTTCAGATAATAACTAGCATTTTTATCAATAAAGTCTTTTTAATTAAGGTTTTTTGTTTGTTTGTTTGTTTAGTGGTAAAATAGGATTTTATTAGATGGAAAGAAATTCAGAAGTAAAAAAGCACCAGAGCCTCTGGCAAAGCGGAAGACCCATGTCAGAAATCTCACACACAGGCCCTTTGTCTAGGGGGTATATCCTTTTTTAAATTTTCATTTTTTAGAGCTGGAATCATGCTCCATGACCCAGGCTGGAGTGCAGTGGCACAATCATAAATCACTGCAGCCTCAAACTGCTGGGCTCAAGCAATCCTCCTCCCTCAGCCTCCTGAACAGCTGGGATCACAGGTGTGCATCACTACAGCTGGCTAGTATTTTTTTTTTTCATACATAATGGTACTGCACACTTTATAGGATCCAATATAGTATAGACATAACTATAACCTGTAATCCGTGCACCAGGAAACAAAATCATTTGTGTCATTCCTGTGGTCAGGAACTGCACCCACGGTTTCTCCAAGGTATGCCTGTACTCTCTTCCCTTCACTTTGTTTCTTTCTTCATTTTCCTACCTTTTTTGTCTCCTTTGCTTATTTTTAAATGCTGCTGGGCCTTGGAATACTGTCCCAGACCATTTTCATTTTATTGAGTTGTACTTTCTCCCCAGATCGTTCGCTTTCTCATTCACGAAAAGGGCAGCATTTCACGTTTGGGGGATCTTTCTCAAACTCTGAGTACCCTATTACCCTACTCTCTTAACAGAAAACACTCCTTTGTACTTCCAAGAGACTTCATAAAATCATAAGAGATCAACTTCAACTTTTACCACTGTTTATCCCTTCCTTTATCAGCATTCGTCCCTATATCCTTCCTTCCTCCTCTCTGGGGATGATCCTTTACTTTCTGGACCATAATCTAATCCTATTTTGCATTCTCAGGAACCTGACATTATTACCTACCAAGTTCTCATTCTCTAATTCATATTCTCTCTCAATATAAGGGTTCACTCAATATTTACAAAATAAATGATTATCAAAGGACAATATGCATATCCTTTTTTTTTAAATTTTGAAACAGTCTCACTTTGCCACCCTTGGTAGAATGCTGTGGCTTCATAGCTCACAGCAACCTCAAAACTCTTGGTCTCAAGTGATTCTCTTACCTCAGCCTCCTGAGTAGCTGGGACTATGGGGGCCTGCCACAATAGGCTATTTTTACAGACAGGGTCTCACTTACTCAGGCTGGTCTTGAACTCCTGAGCTCAGACTACCCGCCTTGGCCTCCCAGGCGTGCTAGGATTACAGACGTGAGCCAACATGCCTGGCAATATGCACATCCTTTAATCCAACAAGTCTATTTTTAGAAATGTATACAAAAAAACAGTACAAAGATTTAACCACAAAATTATTCATATTATGTTTTTCTAAATAGCTAAAACTGGAAACAACCTACATAACCAGTTAATAGGAAAACAATTACTTACATGGTAACATATCCATACTATGGTCTACTACAGGCTTTTTCCCCTACATGGAAACATTCACAATTTATAGTCAAGTGCAACTAGAAGGCTTCAAAAATAGTACAAATTCTATAAGCCCATTTTTGTAAGCAAAGAAGTAGAATAATTATTTGTAGCTCCAAACATACATTTTGGTTACTAACATGTTCTACAGCCTAGGGTGATGCGATTACCAGTGGTTTTTATTTTCTTCTTTTTACTTATCTATAACTTCTGATTTAGCCAAATAAACAAAGAGCAATTGAACAAAAAGATGTTAGTTACTATACTGACAAAGAAAAATCTAAATGCTGAGCTAACCAAAGTAGAGTATTAAAAGAATACTAAAATTGAAACGAGGATATAATATGCAATATTATTTTAAATTAAAGCATGGTGTTATTTGGAAAGAGAAAAAAAGGTTTTTGATATTTGATAAAATTTTTCAATGTCTTTTGAGTTCTGATAAAACCTACCTTCCTGTTGTGGTGACATCTTTGTACAAAATGGCCAAAAGCTGGAAAGAGCCTAGGTCTTCCATATACTGGAGAATGAATGAAGATGAACTAGAGTATACTCATACAAAGCAATATTACTTAGCAACAAAATGAACAAGCCACCAACACAACACACAGGTGAATCTCAAACCTGCTGAGTGAAGAAGGCTACACGAACCCATCTATATCAGGTTCTAGAACAGGACAGACTAATTTATAATCAAAAGAAATCAGAACAACCATGAGAGGACTGACTGCAAAAGGCAAGCAGAAACTATTCTATCTACAACATGCTGGGTTTGTGCTACACAGGTGTATGCTTTTATCAAAACTCAACCACGGTTCACTGACGATCTGTGCCTTTGGAAATCAAGCTAACTGCACACCTGCTGCAGTGCTCTGACTAATGTCTAAACTTACTTTACATGCATTCCCCTAAAAGTAGACAGAGGATGCATGAATGGTGATACATAATAGAAAAAACTGTAGAATACAGGTGATGGGTACAGTTTTCTCAAATTTTCCATAACTAAAAAGCCTCACAATAAAATACTGGAAAATTTAACTCTCAGAAAGGCAGGCAGAGAAAGCAAACTCCTTGGTTAAATCTGTGTATTCAAAAGCTGAAAAAGAAATAGAAACTTTCCTACTTTTACAAAGGTCAAACAATTTTATGATTTGGAGTCATTTCTCAAATAACATTCTACCTTGATGTAACAAAAGACAGTAGAACATTTTAGGAATCAACTGCTATTCTTGTAAATTCTGTAAGTTGACAAATACAGCTGCTTTCTTAGATACCTCATTTGTAAAACATCTTTGGACAATGTACCCTTAACTGATTATATAGATGATATAAGAGAGATAAGAGATATATGTCTGTGCCATAACCAACCATAGAAATAATTCGCTTCACCTCGATACTAAATATTGAAAACATTGGTAAAAGGAACAGGCTAGCAATCAAAACAAGCCACCCACTACTAATTCATTTCTTCTAATGTTACAGAAAATACTCTAACTAATCATATGCCTAACATCTAATTTATATATGTATATATGTGTGTGTGTGTGTGTGTGTGTGTGTGTGTGTGTGTGTGTGTGTATGTCTTTTCTAACTTTTTAAGAAGTATAAATTGAGTTCAGGCACAGGGCTCACATCTGTAATCCTAGCACTATGGGAGGCCAAGGCAGGTGGATTGCCTGAGCTCACAGGTGCGAGACCAGCCTAAGAAACTGCAAGACCCCATCTCCAAAAAATAGCCAGACATTGTGGTCGGCGCCTGTAGTCCCAGCTACCTGGGAGGCTGAGGCAAGAGAATAGCTTGAGCCCCAGAGTTTGAGATTGCTATGAGCTATGGTGCCACAGCACTTTCCCAAGGGCAACAAAGACTCAAAAAAAAAGTATAGGCTCGGTGACTATAGCTCAGTGGCTAGGGCACCAGCCACATACACTGGAGCTGGAGGGTTCGAACCCAGCCCGGGCCTGCCAAACACAATGACTACTACAACCAAAAAATAGCCAGGTATTGCGGCGGGCACCCATAGTCCCAGCTACTTGGGAAGCTGAGGCAAGAGAATAGCTTAAGCCAAGAGTTTGAGGTTGCTGTAAGCTGTGATGCCACAGCACTCTACTAAGGGTGCCATCTCCAAAAAAAAAAAAAAAAAAGTATAGGCTCAGTGCCTGTAGCTCAGGGGTGAAGGCACTGGTCACATACACCAGGGCTGGCGGGTTCGAACCCAGTCCGGGTCTGCCAAACACAATGACAACTACAACAAAAATTAGCTGGGCATGTGGCAGCGCCTGTAGCCCCAGCTACTTGGGAGGCTGAGGCAAGAGAATCTTCTGTTTTACTCATCTTAACTATATCTTGTTTACAATGACCTTTAATACTTTTAAATTTTTAATTAAGAAAATACTTGAGAGCTTCAAAAAAGTCGTCATAATAAAGGATTTATCATTCTATAGATGACAAAGATCAGCTACAGAAAATAATGAAGATAACCAGGAAGAAAAAGTTGAAACTTTTATAAATTTTACATGATTTATACCCTAAACCTCATATCTATGATCTAAATCTATATAGTTTACATTACTGTAGGTATGCATGTACATAATCGTGCAAAGAGCTATGTTAAGTTGCATTTTGAGTGATTTAAGGGTTTCTCAAGGGTCAGTAATTCTATACTTAATTTTTGTCTTGCCCACCAACACTGAGATAACCACCAGATAAGACATGGTTTTACCACATACCACAGACCACCACACTCTGTCCATCACCGACTGTTCTGTTACGTGGGTAAGTCCAAAGGTTTGCCTATACAAAAATTCATTCAATAAGTGGTTATTCAGAGCCTAATATGAGCCAAACAGTAAAGCAGATGCTGAGTATATACCCCTCCCTCAAGGAGCTCACATGGATCTCATTAGATATCACAGGGTGGGGGAGCACTAGAGAATGCAGACAAGTACACAAAGATAGGAAGAAGGTTACAGGATGCAATGACAGAAAAAAAGAGAGGGAACACATTTATGGTTATTAGGTTAGGCCTCTGAGGAGATAGTATTTAAGCCTAGCCCTAAAGCAGCAGCAGCAGCAACCAGCCTTGCAAAGGATAAGAAAGGAAAGTACCCTTTCAAAAGACACAGCATGTGCAAAGGCCAGACAGCAGAAACAAGCTCAGTAGGTTGAAGTAACAGAACACCAGTGTGACTACAGCATAGGGGGAAACGGTACAAACTGTTCAAAGGCAGAATTGGCTTTGATGACGCATTGGTAAGGATTGCTCGATTCTACTCTAAGTGCAAAAGAAAATCATTAAAGAATATTTAAAAGGAGGAATAACTCAAACAGATCTATGTCTTTTACTTTGTAGACAAAGAATTGTAAAGGGGCATGAATAAGCCAAAGACCAGAAAGAAGCCTTAGGTAGCAGCACGAACAAAAAACAGCATGGACTAGGAAGTGGGAAGAAACACTGGAAATATTCTGAGAGCAGAATTGGTAAGATTTGCTCACAAGGAGAGGGGGACAGGAACGGTACACGTATGAGTAACCAGATACAAAACAGTGCATTAACTAAGATAACAGAGTCAGAAAAAATGTTTTGTGGGGTGGTAAGATGGAGGGGGACGGTTAGTGGGCAATTCAGAAGCTTTTAGACATGATACCTTTGCGATGCCTATAAAACAGCCAAAAGGTATGCTGAGGAGCACTGGGATATAAATCAAGGCTGGGAATTAGGAATATTGATCAAGGTCTTTAACCTTAGGTGTTTATAAAACAGGAATTAACAGGCCACAGTCCAGATCTGCTGAATCAGAATGGGTTTGCACATGTGCACATTTTTAACTGTCAAGTGGTTGTGATGTCAACTAGAGTTTCAGAAACACTTACGTAAATAGATTTTAATGTTCTATTTCATCTGCTAGGGACATTATTCTTTATAGATCAAAGTATGTTGAGCAATATATTATGATAAAGGTTTGACTTAATAAATCCAGAGCTATCTAATCTCCTCCATTAATACAGTATTATAAAGAAAATACTTCTAATTCTTTCAAATGGCATTTACTGAATGCTACTCCAAAGGTGAGTAATTTCTTTTATTTCATAAATATTTGCTAGCAAAATACCCATGAACTATCTCACAAATTAGTAAATCAAGGTTCAAAAAAGGTGGAGTCTTGCTCAAAGGGCACATAATCAGTAACAAAACCAAAATTCAAAAATCAAGATACAGGTGGCACCTATAGCTCCGTGGGTAAGGGCACCGGCCACATACACGGAGGCTGGCGGGTTCAAACCCAGCCCAGGCCTGCTAAAATAACAATGACAACTGTAAAAACAAAAAATAGCTGGGCGTTGCGGCAGGTGCCTGTAGTCCCAGCTACTTGGGAGGCTAAGTAGAAAGAACGCTTAAGCCCAAGAGTTTGAGGTTGCTGTGAGCTGTGACTCATTCTACCAAGGGCCACAGCTAGAAACTCTTATCTTAAAAAAAAAAAAAAAAATCAAGATACCAATTCCACCCACCCTGAAAAAGTGCACCATCTGTGACATGTCACATACAGTAATTATAACAGGACAAAAGAGATGAGTGCCTTAAGTGAAAACAATCAGAATTAAGAAAAAAAACTTTCTGCTTGATTTTCACTACTTAAGTTTCATAATTGCTAGAATCTATAAAGTCTACCTTCCAAAAGTATCCATAAAAACTCCAAAAAAATATATAGCAAAAGTGAATCTTACATAAAAAATTCTAAGATTCTTTCCTAACTCAGTATGCAACAGATTTAGGGTCCTTTTAAAAAGGAAAAAGAAAGGGTGGTACCTGTGGTTCAAGGAGTAGGGCGCCAGCCCCATATACCAGAGGTGATGGGTTCAAACCCAGCCCCGGCCAAAAAAAAAAAGAAAAAGTCTTAAAAAAAAAAATAATAAGGAAAAAAGAAAATAAGGTACAGTGGCTTTGCTTTCAGAAAGCTCTATGTAAATCCCAGCTCACCTACCTGCCTAAGGTCACAAACCAAGTCACTAGCAGCTAAGCCTCATGAGGACACAAGAATTTGAAATAAAAAACCCACATACTTAATATAGTCATTATCGATTCTAATTATTTTTAAAAGAGCATACAAATAATAACCTATGAAATTTTGTTTTACATAAAATGTTGGATTTTTCTTTAAGCATATACTTCAAACTGTCTACCTCAATACTATAGCACTGGGATATTTCCTGAAATGTTTACAAATCCTCTGACCACCCTAGACTAGGATTCGTCCCCTGCATGTAAGACCCGGGTCAGTCATTACTCAACCCTTCATAAAAGTTCTAATGCTGTAACTGGTCATTATTCCCAGGCTAGACTTTACACTCCTTGAAGGCAGAAGCTGTGTCTGTTCTACTTGTCATCATTCATTTAATATCAAAGTGCTTACTACTTGCTTGGCACTGATCTAGCTAAGTCCTAGGAATATGGTAATGAACAAAAAAAAACCCTGCCCTCGTGGAGCATATATTCTAATTAGATAATGAAGATATCAAACAAACATATATTAGTTAGGGACACATATTACACGATTTAAAAACAGAATAGGAGGGCTAGGATGTGTTTTAAGAACCGAGGAAATTATTTCACATACAGTATCAAAAGCCTAACATACACCAGAACCTGAAATAAAGAGAAGCCAGGGACATCTCTGAAAAGGAGTCCTCCTCCAGACAGAGGGGTACTAACAAGCCAAAAGCCCTGTGGCAGGACTAATCACTCGTGTAAGAACTGTAAAAAGGCAAAAGTGTATGTGGCTGGGGTGGGAGATGGAGACACCAGAGAGGGCAGGCTCTCAGAGCAGAAGAGTGACATGATCTGAAAAGAATCACAGACTTCCGTATGAAGAATAAAGAACAAAAAACGGAAGCAGTAAACCTCATTAAAACAATAATCCAGAAGAGAGACAATGGTGGCTCAAGGGAGTGAAGATAGTGGTGATGGTGATGATAAGCTGGATTCCAGTTAGGTTTTGATAGAACCCACAGATTTGCAGACTAGATGTGAAGAGAACGAATAACCAAGAAGAATTTTTTAATAAAGGTTTGGAAAGAATGGAATTGCTATAATTTGGTCAGAGAAGCAAGTTCATTTTCCCACAACCCAGCAAAGTGTCTAGTACATAGTAGACAGTCACATACTAGAAAATTAAATTTAACTGAATAAACTCCCCAAATTAAACAGATAAACTCAATGTATCAGTTTCCATTTGCTCTAATAGGCTTCTAGCTATGTCTGTTAATTGCACAGAGATTTAACCAGGACAAACAGTTAACTGAAGGTGCTAACAAAGGAACCTTACTTACACTGGGATATAACAACCAATGTTTACCTCTCAAGAATCATTTTCACTTTTAAATTTACAGTTCTCCTGCATATTAGAGAAATCTGCTATGAAAGCTTTTTGACACAGCCTGAGGATTCTTACACCCACCGTAATTAACCTGTTCATTAATGATGTCATATTCCTAAAAGGTAGAGTATTATTGCAAATAGAACAGAATTAATTGAAAATTATAACACTTCTTGATAAATTTTTAGAATGCAACAGACTGAACAAGTCCTCTAATAAATAAGCCATAAGCCATCAGCATTTCTAATGGCTTTTTTACCTTAAACAGTAAGTCCCTTCGAAACAATTTCAATGAAAAATTTGAATCTGCTTGAGAATGTGCAATTTAGCACATCTTCCCTCAAGCAGACACTTTTCCTCTGTCCTCACCTTTGGCACTACTGGTAACCACAATCCCAGTTTTTCCAACTCTGCACACTTATACTAGCTCCGCGAAGAACCACAAAGTTAGCGGAAACATATTCAAGGGAATTTTACTAAAATATAAAAAGTTACTATCTTTTCCTCCCTTTCGGTTACTTTAAACAATTTAACTGAAGCTTTAAGCGTTATTTCTGTCCACAGTTTCTCTAATGCCCCACCCTAACCTATTAATGTGCTTTTTTTTCTTAAGCGAGCTTAAACAACTTTCAGCGAAAACAGCACATAAACCACTCAGAAGCTGATCATAACGAATTCAGCAACAGGCGGTAGTTTCCTTTTTCCCGTCAGTCAAAGGCCTTGAACCAACCCAAACAAATCCGCCGGACTGCCAGCCAGATTTCCCCGTATCTCCCCCGGCCCTGCCCCCACAGCTGGGCTGGAAACACCGCAGCCTCTGACCACGGGGCTCAACAGAAAACAAGCGAAACCGTGCTCTTTAGAAGCAGGATGCTTAATAAGGGGCAGGTTTTCAACCACCTCCTAGAGGAGAGTTAGAAGCCGGACCACGCACGAGTACATTCCAAGCAGAGGGGCGCGCGTCCCGGCCCGCTCCGGAGCTCCGCACGCGTGAGAAGCGAGGCGGAGGGAGGGTTCTCTCGGAGACCCGGAGCGAGAGCCGTCTCGGGTGAAGGGAGTGCCCGGGAGCGCAGCGCCCCGAGGAACCGAGCGCGAGTAAGCCCGCGTGCCGAGGATGGATGCGGCGTTCCCCAAAGCAGCAAAACGCTCGGCGCCTACCACAGCACGCCAAGGGCAGGGAGCCCGGTGGAATGTGCCAACTGGGGTAGAAAGGTTAAGGACCCCGAGAAGGGGCCTAGGGAGCGGCTAATTCCCAGCAGAAGGGCGGGAGGCACGGGGACTGGAGGAGCGGGCCCTCGGTGCGGTCTCCGCCACACGGGGAGCCCTAAAGACAGAGGCGAGTGGGGAGTACGTGTGGGGGAGGGGAGCCTCTAGCGAGCCGGGCTGCGGTCCCCGGGGGCGCCCGGGCAAGGAAGAGGGCGCAACCGCGGCGCCCAGCCCAGGGAGGCGCGACGGCCGCCGGACTCTGGGAAGCCGGAGCTGCCCCGCCAGCCAGGAGGGGAAAGGAGCCACCCTGCTCCCCGCCCCCACACTCACCATGTAGAGGGTGAAGGGCAGGCCCAGCAGAAAGAGCCACAGGTAGAGGTGCAGCGCGTTCACGAAGGTGGCCTGGTGCGGATCGTAGTACCAGCCCCCGCTGAGAGCGGCCCACACCCCCTGTCGGAGGATCTGCAGCGTCTGCGACCCCATCCCCACCCGGCGCCGCCGCCGCCGCCGCCGCCGCCGCCCCCGCCCCGGCCCCAGCTCGGCCGCGGTCGCCGGAGCCTGCAGCTGCTCCGTCTATCCCCCTCCGGAGCTCCGGGAGAGCGAGCCGGCGCTTCGGCGGTCGCTGGGGCTGCTGCAGGAGGAGGAGGCAGCGGACGAGGAGGAGGAGACCGAGGAGGAGGAGGCGGCGAGCGGCGGGGCGGAGGAGAGCGAAGAGGAGGAGACCGGCCTCCGGAGCGCCGCCGCCATCTTGTCTCCTAACACCCGGAGTCGGGGCCAGGCCCCCGCCGCCCGCGGCCCGCCAGCGCCGCCGCCGCCGCCGCGACCCCCGCCGACCGCCTGCCCTGCGCCCGGCGGAGCAGCAGGCCCGGCGCCCGGGCGCGACGCGGAGGAAGCCGCGCCCCCACCAGCTCCTCCCCCCTCGCTCCCCGCCCCCTGTGCTAGCTCCCCGCGGGGGCGCCCCCTGCAGACGCCCGGGAGGAGCGCGCGCCGACGCGGCCGGGCGCGGGGCGGCGCAGGGTGTGGTGACGCTGAGTAGCGGCCCTGGGGGACCCCGTCCCGCCCCGGGGAGACGAACCTGGCAGGTTCGCTTACCAATCCCTGAACGGGGTCCTTCTGCCTCCGAAACCAATAGACTTTGTCTTCAGAAAAGCAGGCTGGCGGACGTTTATGCTATTAAAGGCGTAGGAAACAATTAGAGCTAACGTCTGAGATTATCACTGAAGGCCTGAAGAATTAGGTATGGTGGATGACACTGTTGAAAAGTCACAAACGCAGCCAGTTTAACCAAAAGCTGTTTTGGCCCTTGGGTGAGAAAAATAGTCACGTTCAGGATTGGGAGGATTTACTACTTACAAAAATAAATAAGTAATAGAAGTTAGAAGAGAAGAAAGTATGGGGTGGACAAGATTATCGTTTGTTCTGTGAAGAGTTAGGTGGCAACATAGCTCACAGCAACCTCAAACTCTTGGGCTCAAGCAGTCCACCTGCCTCAGCCTCCTGAGTAGCTGGGACTACAGGCAGCAGCCACAACACCCAGCTAGTTTTTCTAGTTTTAGTAGAGACAGGGTCTCCCTTTTGCTTAGGCTGGTCTCTAACTCCTGAGCTCAAGGGATCCACCTGCCGTGGCCTCCCAGAGCGTTGGGGTTACAGGCGTGAGCCAGCACCACGACAGGCCTTTATTTTATTAGTGTGCTATAACCAGTAGCCATTTTTATCAATGGAAGCATCTCTTCTAAACCGGGTCCCAAACTGGGGTTTGCACTTTTCTTTTTATAGCTGTAAAAACTGGGAATCATTCCTGGCTCTGTGTACTGTTTATAAGGCATATCTGATCTCCTTGAATGAAATTTTCTAATAAAGTTTGGAGTCTGAGTTTTATAGCAATAAAAGTACTCAGTATTCCCAGATTAAAGTTGCTGTAATTAATGAGGGAAACAAGACAGCCAAAAGAAACTGGTAGGAAGAATAAAGAAAAACTGTTGCAGTACCTCCTAGAGCCATGCAACTTTATAGCTGTTCAAACATTGTCACCCCCAAATCTCTTAGGGGTGTATCATCTTCAGGATACTCCCATGAGGGCAACATAGTGCCTGTCATTTTGTGGAGGCCTGTGCCTAGAGAATTGATTCTCCAAGTTCTTATAAGTAATACATGGTTTAGAAGAACTCTGAAAGCAGCAATAATCCTAACTGCATGAACTAAACTTTGGAAGTTTATTTCTCAGCACTCTCCACCTTATCCATTAAGGTAAGAGTTTGAACTGATTAATTATATACTTTGAAACATATTTGTATATCCAAACACGAAATTATGATTAAAATAATATACTTTTGGCTTGGCACCTGTGGCTCAAGCAGCTAAGGCACCAGCCACATACACCTGAGCTGGAGGGGTCAAATCCAGCCCCAGCCTGCCAAACAACAATGACTGCTGCAACCAAAAAATAGCCGGATGTTGTGGAGGGTGCCTTTATTCCAAGCTACTTGGGAGGCGGAGGCAGGAGAATCGCTTGAGCCCAGGAGTTGGAGGTTGCTGTCAGCTATGATGCCACAGCACTCTACCCAGGGTGACAGCTTGAAGCTCTGTCTCAAAATAAATAAATAAATAAATAAAAATTAAAAATAAAGTAATATACTTTTACAGTGAAAATAGTGGCCTTGAAGCTCAGTCTTAGCCACAAGGTATTGTCAAGTTTTGTTTCTCTTAAAGGAGACAGGAAAACTCTGAGGAGGTTTTGGAAGTGATCCTGAGCTTTCCAACACAAAGAAAGCAGTAAACAATGATAAAATTCCAATACGACATCAGTTTCCACACCAGCAAAAGGATTAACTGTAATGAGCAGGAGGTAGGCAGGGAGAAATGGAGACTAGAACCAGATACATCCATGGAATTGGAGTCCAACCCAGCTGGCACGATAAGTGTTCAGCCAGAAGGCAGTATCTGGAGGGTATGGCACCGGCAACAGGCCAGGAAGGCAGCCGGCAGCAGGCCTGTTCAACGCACAGAATGCAAGCGATCAAGCCAACGGACAGCTGGAACACAGCCTTGGGAAATCTAAGAGCAGGCAAAAATTGGGAAGTCATGGCAAGTATTGAGAAGAGAAAATGTGTTGCTTTTATCAAGGTCCTAGTGTCAGCACTGAGGTCTTCCAGCTCTGGACTTCAGTCACTATGCATACCCAAAGAAAACAAGTAGCATCTAGGCCCTTGAGCTGATAGACTGGGCAAGTCTTGGGGGCTCAGGAGATAAAACAAGTATCCAGGCGGTGCCCATAGCACAGTGGTTATGGCACCGGCCACGTACACTAGGGCTGGTGGGTTCGAACCTGGCCTGGGCCTGCTAAATCAATAACAACTGCAACAAAAAAAAAATAGCGTTGTTGCAGGTGCCTGCTGTCCCAGCTACTTGGGAGGCTGAGGCAAAAGAGTCACTTAAGCCTGAGAGTTTGAGGTTGCTTTGAGCTGTGACGTCACAGCACTCTACTCAGGGCAACAGCTTGAGACTATGTCTCAAAAAAAAAAAAAAGTATCCAAAAGGCTGGATGTGGGGGACAGAGTGAGACTTACAAGCAAAGCAGGAGCCTAATAACAAGAAGTGGACTGAATGTCACACTGAGCCTGGTTGCCTCATGTTGAAGTCCTGGATTTTTAATAAAGAACTCTAACTCCCCTCCAAGATGTCTGGGGTTGATCCCAGAGCCTAATGGTGGTAGTACCATGACAATAGCCACTGGGTGAAAAATGGCCAGCAGGACTGGCAGACCCCTAAGGTAGAAAGGGCAGTTAGAGATTACATCTTTCAATTCTGAACTGGTAGATGCATTTTAGAAAAATGCTTATTAACTGATTTAGGGAGTAGTAAATCAAAATAATCAAATGAAAAGGCTGACCTTTCCAAACGACTGACTTAGTCATTGGGGTAGGAGGGAGAGAGAATCTTACAGTGCTTTTTATCGTAGCTTTGAAAATTGTGAGTGCTGCCACATCAAGCTTCCTATCTTATAAACAGGAAGCCAAGGCACAGAGAGGTTAAATGGTTTGTCAAAGGTAACACGCTTCATCATACCCATGATATATAAGAAAAGGACAAAAAATTCAAGGATCTAATTTACTAAGTGTTAGCCCTCTTAGCCATGCATAGAAGCCATGAATAATGTTACACTTAGCATGTCAAAGTTAGCAGCCATGACATTACCAAACCACCACCTGATATTTGCTCATCTTTCAGTTAATCCTATTAAAATTATATCTCCTGACTAGCTCATAGGCCCCCTGAGGACTGAAAATGCTAGATAGCAGAGGCTGTCTCCTTGCTTAAAAAGGACAAAGCTGAGTATGCAGAGCCTTCTAATGGGCCCACTGAATCCCACCTTGGAACAGAGTCATACAAAGTCAAGCTCTGTCAGTTTATGTGTGGACGATGACCTATTTTAGACATTGTGGTCCACATGTCCCGCCAACAACCCAAATACAGCAAGTACCCATGTCTTCCCCCAGGCCACCCCCTTTTCTCTCTCTTAGTGAAATGGACATTTTCCAACTTGCTCAGACTTGAAACTTCATATACCCTCCCCAACTGTCTGGTCTGAGTCTTTCACCTGCTCCATCCTTCCTTAATGTTGGCAAATCAACCATCCTGGTGGCCCAGCAAGGAGGCTCACTCCTGTAATCCTAGCACTGTGGGAGGTTAAGGTGAATGGATCCCCTAAGATCAGGAGTTTTAGGACTAGCCTGAGAAACAGGGAGACTCTGTCTCTACTATAAAAGTAGAAAAAACTAGCTGCTTGTCATGGTGGGTGCCTGTAGTCTCAGCTACTTGGGTGCTGAGGCAAGATGATCACTTGGGTCCAAGAGTTTGAGGTTTGTGTAAGCTATAATGCCATGGCAGTCAACCCAGAGTGACAGAATGAGACTGTCTCAAAAAAAAAAAAAAATCCTGGTGGATGCCCTCATCAACTCATGCTTAATAGCCTTCTATTGCCACCAACCTCTTCTCTTCTAAACTATTCTACATTCCACCAACAAATTAATCTCCCTAATCCACTTTTCTTAAAAGCCTTTAATTCCCTTCAGTTGCCTACAGGACTAAGTCATACTGCCTAGCTGGGCAACCTGAATCACTGTTTTCTCTGACTTAACTTTCAGCTACTCCCCAGCATGACCCCTTTTTATTGGTGAATATCAGCATGCCTATTTATTTTTATCAGCTCACCCATTTATTAATTTCTTCCTTTGTGTTCTGATACCATTTGTCTTACCTAGAAAACCATATCTCTCCACCTGCCTCCTAAAATCCATTCATCTATTTTTTTTAATAACTAGAGTACTCATTTTCCACTGATTTAGCACTTAATTGTGAGCTTCTTGATATCCCTCCATCTAACTTGTACATTCCTTGAGGGCAAGGTGCTTCTCAGCATGTCCCAGTGTCTAGCAGAAAGCTATTACAATCAATTAATGCTCAGTTCATATAAGTTAAATAAAGCACAGAATCCAATGATTTACAATTCAAGATTTTAATCTGCTTTAGCATTCATTTGGTAACTATTCCACATTAAAAGCATTTCAGAGCTGTGAAGATCAGTTCAAGGAAGGGAAAAAATATGGAACAAAGGTGAGAAGAATTTGGAAGAGATGGGAAATGTCCTAGAATTCTTCCCTGGTTCTCTTTTAGCCATTTGCTATATACTACTTCATATCATATAAGGAAAATAAATGTCAAAAGGGGGTAGGAAACTTCCCAAATCTTACATAATGTAATTATAAAATACCAATACCTGGATATGGAGGTGATCCTTCTTGGAAATCTCAACTCAATATATTTTTCTTTGTTTCTGAGATAGAGTCTCACTCTGTGACCCAGGGTAGAGTTCAATGGAGTGATCATAGCTCACTGCAACCTCAAATTCTTGGGCTTATGTGATCCTCCAGCCTCAGCATCCCCAGTAGCTGGGTCTGCAAGTATGCACCCCTACCCCTAGCTAATTTTTTCTATTTTTGGTAGAAACAGAACCTTGCTCTTGTTCAGGCTGCTCTTGAACTCCTGACCTCAAGTGATCCTCCTGCCTTGGCCTCCCCAACTCTTCTTTTAATGTCAATTCCATCTTGTGAGTACTTTCAAACATGTTTTAATTGACACTAACTAGTTCAGTAATTCTTTTATCATTGTGTGTCATCCTGAGGGTATCTTGTTGTAACTCAAAATACCAATTCACTTTTCTTAAACTCTGTGCAAAACACTTTTGGGGCAGGGGAATGAAAGGAAAGAGGAAGTATAGGATATTGCAAAACGTCCCCAGATATTGGGAATCTCTAAATTAGAAACAATATACACACACATAATTTTCCGCCTTTTGACACTAAAAGGTTCTTCTGTGTTAGTTTGGCATCTAATCCATTTGTGCCATAGTAAAGAGTTTATTCACCTTGCTGTTTCAGCAAGGGTAGCATAATTCCAGCAGGACCCCTGAGATAACTGATGTGGCTGGGGGATTCTCTGAAGAGCTCAACTGCCCTGTTAGTATTATCTGGAATTCCTTCCTGTAGTTATGCAGAAGTGAGAGAACAGTCCCTTTTGGAACCCTGATAGTATCTAGCTCCTCTGGCAAGAAACACCATAAACATTCTTTGGTAGGAAAGTAGTACTCAGGGGGTGTGGAATCAGATAAACCTGTGTTTCCATCCACCTGTAGCTCTTTCTAAATTAGACCTAGGTCAAGGAATCCAAGCAGGATGGAAGAGTCCTGGGGAATTGAACATTGCACATTCATGGCTAGAGCTTTGGAGCATTCCAATGATGTAATGAAAAAGGTCTTTCCCTTGGAGATTTTTCACAGCTTTCTTTATGGAAACCTTGATGGTACATGGGAATATATTTCTTATTAGTTTTGTTTGTTCATTTGGTTTGAGTTTTGGGGGGGTTTTTGTTTGTTTTGGTTCTTGTTTTGTCTTGCCTATTGTCACTGGGATTCAGCAGCTGTTAATATAACCATTTTCTAATTATGCACAAAGAGCATATTTTACATATACATCCTGGGGGTAATATATTCATGATAAAATCTTTCAGATAAATCAGCAGAAGTGATGTTGCAAACTAAAACCTCTCTGTTCTTCCAGCTTTCTTGCTCCCTTTCTCTCAGTATTTCCATCTTTTAAACTTATTTTGCCTAAAGTCCTATGACAAGTGTTTCTCAATGTATAGTCCATGACTGTCCAAATCACAATCTTCTACTGAAAATGTAGAATTCTAAGTTATGGTACCTCTAAATAGAGGATATTGAGTAACTCCCCTAGTGTTGGGGTTGGGACTTGGGGTCCTGGTTCCCCGAACCCAGTTGACCTGGTTTGATTATTTGGCTGAGCTAGAAAGTTCAGCAGAGGCAGGGACAGAAGGCAAAACTAACCTACACAAGGTTCAAGGTAACAGATTTTATTTAGGAAGAACAAAGAGAAAATTTAGAGCACTTCCATTTGGAAGTGGGTCCTTCTTGTGGAAAAGAAAAGATGAGAAAGACACAGATGCAAAGGCCTGCAGGGGTATAACTACCCTCTCTGTTTGAAATTGGTTGCAAGTTTTTCAATGGCCACCCCTCCCACTGGGCATTATTGCCCTTTCTATTGGCGGTTGATTGTCTCTTTCTGTTGGTCACTGGTTTCCTAGGTTACTTCACATCCTTAGTCTTACAGGGCCTCCAGGTCTCCTGGCTTTCCTCCCTGCCCCTCCTTGAAGCCCCTTTCTCAGTGTGGCTTCTCAGTTGGGAATCCCTGAATTAAAAAATTAGTATAAACACTTATTACTTTCTATCTTTTCTCTCTCTCTCTCTTTCTCTCTCTCTCTCTCTCTCTTTTGTAGAGACAGAGTCTCATTTTATTGCCCTTGGTATAGTGCAGTAGCATCACAGCTCACAGCAACCTCCAACTCTTGGGCTTAAGTGATTCTCTTGCCTCTGCTTCCCAAGTAGCTGGGACTACAGGCACCCGCCACAACGCCCAGCTATTTTTTTGTTGCAGTTGTCGTTGTTTAGCAGGCCCAGCTGGGTTTGAACCTGCCAGCCTGGGTGTGTGTGGCTGGCGCCCTACCCCCTGAACTACAGGTACCGCCAATCCTTCGGTATTAAGAGAGAGAATTCCAAGCAGCCAATAGCATTCTGAAGTAGCTTTTAATGAACTGGTAAAGACTAATCTTTAAGATAAATAGTGAAGCGGGAAAAGTATAGAATAGCACGTGTCACTGTTATTTTCATAAAGAAAAAGAATAGATTGTGATTATTTGTGTATTGAATGTCCCTAACAAGACATCTGGAGAAATAGCAGCAGGCATCACAACAGGGGTAAGAGAAAGACTCAGTGTGTGTCTTCTGTACTTCCTTAATTTTATGCCATGAACATGTTACTCATTTTTAAAAAGTAATTATTAACTTAGGGAAAAAGCAGACTCCTACATTCTACCCAAAACTTGCTAAATTAAAATGTCTCACATGGGGGCGATGCTTGTGGCTCAGTGAGTAGGACACTGGCTCCATATACCAAGGTGGTGGGTTTGAACCTGGCCCCAGCCAAATTGTGATGAAAAAATAGCTGGGCATTGTGGTGGGGGCCTTTAGTCCCAGCTAATCAGGAGGCTGAGGCAAGAGAATTGCCTAAACCCAAGAGCTGAAGGTTGCTGTGAGCTGTGATGTCACGGCACTCTACCAAGGGCAATAAGCTGAGACTCTGTCTCTAAAAAAAGAAAGAAAAAGAAAGAAAGAAAGAAAGAAAGAAAGAAAGAAAGAAAGAAAGAAAGAAAGAAAGAAAATTTCTTATATGAGGAACAGAGATCTGCATTTTTCCTCTTCTTCTTCTTTTTTTTTTTTTTTGTTTTGAGACAGGTCTCACTATGTTGCCCATGGTAAAGTGCTGTGGTGTCACAGCTCATAGCAACCTCAAGCTTTTGCACTTAAGCCTCTTGCCTTAGCCTCCTCCCAAATAGCTGGGACTAAAGGCACCCACCACAACGTCCGGCTATTTTGTTGTCTTTATTGTTGTTTAGCAGGTCTGGGCCTGGAACCCACCTGCCCTGGTACGTGTGGCCTGCGCCCTACCACTGAGCTATAGGGGCCAAGCCAAAATCTGCATTTTTCAAAAGCTCTTTGATTCTTCCACAGGACAGCATTAGCAACACTGTCCTTGATCTTCCTTAAAAAAAAAAAAAAAATTCTTCCTTCTTTTCTTTCTCCTGAACCACTCATCATCACCACCACTACATTTCCTCACCAGTATATATCTCATGTTTTGGGGGGAGAGGTTTTAAGACTGTCTCACTCTGTTCCCTCAAGTTAGAGTGTCCTCACCTAAGCTTGCTCACAGCAACCTCAAACTCCTGGCCTCAAGCCATCCTCCTGCCTCAGCCCCTCACAGTGCCGGGATTACAGGCATGAGCCACCATGCCCAGCTGCTTAATGATTTACAAAAATTTCACCAGTGTTCTCAAGACACCCCATACCATCCTCACTCCCACAAAAAATATAGAGGGTACTAGACTGTAATTCCTCAATTTGCTGCTCTTCTACTTCTAAATTTATCTACATTTTCATTCTTCCTTCCTTTTTTCCCTTTTCTCAAAGAAAGAAGTGTTGTTCTGTCTGAGGAACTCCCTTTACCTAAACCATATGCCCTCAGGCACACAAGCTCCGTCTTTCTGCTGGCACTTCAGCCTGCGCACAGACATTCTCATCCTTAAACCTGCTCTAGCTTCCCTCCTCCTCCGCTCCTTCACCGCCAGCTTTCTTCAAAGTGAAGCGTGTGACTCGCCTGCCTGGACCTTAACTCTCCTCCCTGCTGGGGCCCAAGTCACTAATGATTTCCTCCCTGCCAGATTCAGCACATGCTTTTCAGTCCCCATCTTATTTAATCTCTTTTTTTTCTGGGTCATTGCTCATGCTTCCTGGTTTCCTTTTACTTTTCTTTTGTGAAAAAAAATTTTTTTGCAGTTTTTGCCGGGGCCGGGTTTGAACCCATCACCTCCAGCATATGGGACCGGCGCCCTACTCCTTTGAGCTACAGGCACCGCCCCTCTTTTTACTTTTCTGATCACTGTAGACTTGGGTCTCCTCTATGGAATCCTCTACTTCCTTCTGCACATACTCCCTAAGGGTTGTCAGTGGATTAATAAGAAAAAAAAAATCCCATCTTTCACTTTCAAAATCCTTTTTGATCCAAAAAATGCTGCCTTCCAGTCTGAATCATGTTGTGTTCCTTAGCTAATGAAATTACAGGAAATTGAAAACCAGTTCCCTAGGAGGGGTGGTCAGGAATATTTATGAAAATCATTGCCTCTAGGCTGGTCTGAAGGGAGTGAATCATCTCATTTGATTGTTCACAGTCAGTTACAGATTGAACCCCTTGTTCTATTCTTTCCCCCTTCTCACCACTGTGGTTGACTAGTCTTAAAAAATAATAATAATAAAATAATAAGTAAATAAATCATTGTCTCGGTGGGCCTGGTGACTCATGCCTGTAATCCCAGGCACTCTGGGACGAGGAGGGTGGATTGCTTGAGCTCCCGAGCAAGGGCCTGAGCAACAGCAAAACCCCGTCTCTAAAAAATAGCCAGGCATTGTGGTGGGCGCCTGTACTCCCAGCTACTCAGGAGGCTGAGGCAAGAGGATCGCTTGAGCCCAAGAATTTGAGGTTGCTGCGAGCTATGATGCCACCGTACTCTACTTTGTCTCAAAAAACCCCCCAAAAATCAGTGTCTTAAGAAAAAAAATAAGCTATACTCTAAATATGACAACTAAATTTGCTTTTTAGGTGTTTTTTTTTTTTTTTTTTTTGAGATAGAGCCTCAAGCTGTCACCTTGGGTAGAGTGCTCTGGCATAACAGCTCACAGCAACCTCCAACTCCTGGGCTCAAGCGATTCTTCTGCCTCCGCCTCCCAAGTAGCTGGGACTACAGGCACCTGCCACAACACCCCCGGCTATTTTTTGGTTGCAGCTGTCATTGTGTTTGGCGGGCCCAGGCTGGATTTGAACCCTCCAGCCCGGGTGTATGTGGCTGGTGCCTTAGCCACTTGAGCCACAGGCACCAAGCCTGGGTTTTTATTTTTAATCCTTTATTCATAATAGCCTTGGGTTTACTAGGAGTTTTAAAACTTTCTAATCTCTGATTTACAAAGAACTTTTTACAAGCATTCCTTTATTTATTTAACCTTCAGGCTTGTATTTTGGAAACCCTGACAGGAATCTATTGAGAGTTTGCTTGGGCCAGCCTTTCTATCATTTTGCATCCCATTGGTCTTTTGGCTAGTGTTTAGATTTTCTTTCCAAAAATAATACATTTATGTTTTTTATCAGAGTAAATATAGAAAGGAGAGATAAAAATTTAGTCAGTCGGCCCACTACCCAGTCACAACCACTGTTGATGTGTGACATCTCCGTCTTAGTCTCTCCACCCCCCCACTTCTGTACTGTATTCTAATCTGAGTTCAGAGCTTGATTTGGAAAGTTTTTGTGTCAACACATGCCATGTGCTTTGGCAGTTTGCTAAGTATGAGAAACTTTGGAGACATTTTTTCCTTCTTACTTACCCATGTGTTTCACTTGGATTCTTGGAAACATTCTCTGTGCTTCAGAGAATGCCTGCAGCTTCAAACAACAGAAAATTCTATTCAAACTCGACATCAACACTAGGAAAATTATTGCTTCATATAACTGGAAGTCCAGGGGATAGGCAGGCTTCAGGGGAAGTTTAACATAGTGGTTCTGAATCTATCTCCCTGCACTACCCTGAGATGACCTCCTCTGAGTGTTGGCTTGGGTTGCTCTGAGTGTGACCTTGGGCTGCTTCCTCCCTGGAGGCAAAATGGTTATACACCTTAATAGTTTCATATAGAGATGCCATCAATTAGAAATTCACCTAAGAGGCTGGGTGGTGGCTCACACCTGTAATCCTAGCAATCTGGGAGGCTGAGGCAGGTGGATTGCTAGAGCTCAGGAATTCCAGACCAGCCTAAACAAGAGCAAGACCCCATCTGTACTAAAAATAGAAAAACTAGCTAGGCATTGTGGTGGATGCCTGTGGTCCCAGCTACCTGGGAGGCTGAGTCAGGAGGATCACTTGAGGCTAGGATTTTTTTTTTGAGTCAGAGCCTCAAGCTGTTGGCCTGGGTAGAGTGCTGTGGTATCACAGCTCAGAGCAACCTCCAACTCTTGGGCTCAAGCGATTCTCCTCCCAAGTAGCTGGGACTACAGGCGCCCACCACAATGCCTGGCTATTTTTTGGTTACAGCCATCATTGTTGTTTGGCGGGCTGGGCTGGATTTGAACCCGCCAGCTCAGGCATATATGGCTGGCGCCTTAGCTGCTTGAGCTACAGGCTCTGAGCCTGAGGCTAGGATTTTTAGGTTGCTGTGAGCTATAATGATGTTATGGCACTCTACCCAGGGCAACAGAGTGAGACAGTTTCAAAGAAAGAAAAAGGAAGGAAGGGAGGGAGGGAGGTATGAATTAATTCCCCCAAAAGCAAAGAAACCTCTTTCCCAGGAACCTCCGGCATAAGTTTAGTTATAACACCTATCCATCTTTTTTTTTTTTTTTTTTTAGAGACAGAATCTTAGTCACCCTTGGTAGAGTGCCATGGCGTCACAGCTCACAGTAACCTCCAGCTCTTGGGCTTAGGCGATTCTTTTGCCTCAGCCTCCCAAGTACCTGGGACTACAGGCACACGCCACAATGCCCGGCTATTTTTTGTTGCAGTTTGGCCGGGGCAGGGTTTGAACCTGCCACCCTCAGTATATGGGGCTGGGGCCCTACTCACTGAGCCACAGGTGTCGCCCTATACACCTATTCTTGAGTCAACTGCTGTCCTCAGGGCACTGACACACACTGATTCATTCTGGCCTTGATTCCCCAACTATAACTTCAAGGGGAATGGAATTAACCCTTAGACCACTCAGCCCCAGATGTGAACTGAGACATAAGGGATATGTTGGGAGGGGTAGATGAATAAATAAAACTGGATTATGTTAAGAAACAGAGAGGAGGAATAGGTGTTGAACATTCATGGATTTAGAAAGTTGATCAGTATGTATACATAGCAGGACCTTTGTGAGTTGACCACCTGAGGAACTGTAACAAGCTGGTCAACATAGAGAGGTGGCCAACACACGGAACTAGGCCTGCTGTGCTGATATGCACATGTGGTGTATGTCTTGTCTATGAAAATAAGGTCAACTTAAGGAGGTGGGTAATGTAGGGAAGGGGTCACTATGGAGGTTCTACTGTATTTCTAAAGTACTGAGCTTATTTTTTATTTTCTTACTTTAAAGCTATAACAAATAATACCTTTGTATAGTTCAATATTCAGTGTAAAATACAAAAAGGGTACACAACTTTTGCAACACCCTCTACACTGCTGACCCCAGGCATACGGATATTTTGTGGATCTACAAGGGAAAAAAATTACATGTGCAAGTACTCCATCCCTTTTTGTACACGAAGTATAGCATGCCACACACACTGTGTTATACCCTCCTTTTATCATTTAACAGTATGTATTGGAGATTATCATATTAGCACATGAAGAACTTCATTCTTTTTTCCTTTTTCTTTCTTTCCTTTTTTTTTTTTTGAGACAGAGTCTAACTCTGTCGCCCTGGGTAGAGTGCCATGGGATCATCATAGCTCACAGCAACCTCAAACTCTTGGGCTCAAGCCATCCTCTTCCTCAGCCTCCTGAATAGCTGGGACTATAAGCGCCCGCCACAGGTTTCACTCTCACTCAGGCTGGTCTGGAACTCCTGAGCTCAAGCAATCCACCTGCCTCCACCTCCCAGAGTGCTAGGATTACAGGCCTGAGCCACAACTCCCAGTCTTTGTTCTTTTTTTCACAGCATTATATGGTACTGCAGAGATGTGCTACAATGTATTTAATGCTTATGGATGGGCATTTAATTGGCCAATAGTGTTTTATTTAAAAACACTGGTGGTATATGCCTATAGTCCCAGCTACTGCAAGATGGAACCCAATCTGGGTGACATAGCAAGACTCCATCTCTACTGAAAAAAGAAAAAGCAACTTCAAAAATGGTAGGAGCTCTCTGACCCTCTTCTGGTTCTGAGGGCTGCTGTTCCCCACTCCCACAACATAAAAGAAACACAAAAAAACACTATCATAGATAATGTTGTATATATTTCATTTTGTACATTTGGGGAATATCTCTTTGAAGCATGCATTTTGAAAAGTGGAGTTAGTGCCAAATTGTTCTTTCTAGCTGTTGCCCCAGTTTATACTTCACTAGCAGAGTATGAAAATGCCTATTTTAGAACACCCTCATCCACATAGCAGGTGGTCAGATTTTTGGTTCTTTGGTAATTTGATAATTGAAAATTGATATCTCAGTGTAGCTTTAACTTGAATTTCTCTGTTGTGAGTGAGGCGGAGCCATTTGCCTGAACCTAGGAGCCACTTGTGGCTCTTCCTCCAGGCCCTGCTTGTTCATATTCTTTGCCCATTTTTCTACTACGTTGTTGATCTTTTGCTTTCTGTTTTGTAGGAGCTCATTATGTATGTCAGGGAAATTAGTCTCTGGTCTGAAATAGAACTGGAAATATTTCCATTCAATTTGTCTTTTTTTTTTTTTTTTTGTGGCAACTCTATCAACCTTTATTTTCTTTTGACTTTGAATGATCTAATTTTTTAATTAAATCATAGCTGTGGGGCGGCACCTGTGGCTCAAAGGGGTAGGGCGCCGGTCCCATATGCCGGAGGTAGTGGGTTCAAACCCAGCCCCCGGCCAAAAACTGTAAATCATAGCTGTGTACATTAATGCAATAATGGGGTACAATGTGCTGGTTTTATATACAACTTGAAATGTTTTCATCAAACTGGTTAACATAGCCTTCATGGCATTTTCTTAGTTATTGTGTTAAGACATTTATATTCTACACCTAGTAAATTTCACATGTACCCTTGTA
>CAUYPK010059133.1:0-17469 GCA_963574355.1 Loris lydekkerianus | reverse complement strand
GTGTTTTCCAGATATAGGATCATGTCATCTGCGAAGAGTGAAAGTTTGATCTCTTCTGACCCTATGTGGATACCCTTGATCACCTTTTCTTCCCTAATTTCAATGTCTAAATCTTCCATTACAATGTTAAAGAGCAATGGAAACAATGGGCAACCTTGCCTGGTTCCTGATCTAAGTGGAAGAGATGCCACCTCTTGATGAATGGTGTGTCATACACATACAGGGAAGACACTTGTGACCATTTTGGAGACAACTGAAAGAAGAATTGAGTCTGAATAGGCAAGGAGTGGTTCTAATCCTGGTTCTGCCACTAACAAGCTTTGTGGTATTGGCCAAGTCACCTACTAATGTTTAACTTATTGACAGGGGAGAAAAATGAGCCATAAGCTCCAAGAACCTGTGTAGTTCCAAAAATTTGCTTGTACTCAAGGCAGAATCTACAAGAGCCTAGAAAGCGGGGGAGAAGGGGATGTCAACAGAAACACAATGAATGAATTATCCACTTGTGCTCTTTCTGGGCTGTTGTTTAACCTTGCATCATGGACTGACGCGACATCTCCCTCCTTCATTAATCATCATATAATTTAAGATTTTGAGGCCTATTCTTCTATCTTCAGGACTTTGCTCCTGTTACAACTTATTCCTCTCCCGCCTCACGAGGTGGGAAATCAAAATACTAGTCAGTTTTTCAGCTAAGTTATTATCTTTTACTAGGAGTAGGAAGCTTTAGGTTTCCCAAAAAAAAAAAAAAAAAAAAAAAAAAAGTTGGGAGAAGAATCCCAGAAACTAAGTTTTGAGAAAATAACCTAGCCAACTGAACACCTCTATAGATGTTGTGTTGAACAATCTGAACCTGTTGCACAATAAGACTCTGAAAGCAAACTGAAACATATTTTGGGGGGTATATTTTAAAAAATATTCACCCATGGGCTTCATAATTTTCAAACATACAGTTCCCTCAACAAGTACTGTATATACTCAAGTATAAGCTGAGTTTTTTTGGCACAAAATTTGTGCCGAAAAACCCGAACTCAGCACAAATTTTGTGCTGAAAAACTCGGCTTCTACTCGAGTATATACGGTATTCTAAAAAAAAGTGTCATTTGAAGAGGACAATAATTTGCCACAGGGACCCCCTGAGCCAAGTCTTTGATTAGTATTTGAGATTTAGCACATATAAAATCTATGCTAGGTGCATGGGGTCTCTATCTTATAAAGGAGCTAATGATTCAGTAAGCTATCTGGTACTTTCCAATTGTTGAACTAAGTTAGACACAGCACTTGGCTGCACTTGCTTCAGGAATTCAGCAACAACCCCAGGTTCTGGCAGAGCCCGGTGTACTTGGTTGTAACTAGTTACTTCTGCACTATGGTGACACCAAAAGAATTGGAACTGAGATCCCCTTGATCCTAGATTATCTTTCTGGCACTAAACTCTTAAGCTCTCCCTATGCCCTTCCTTTTCTATTGCCAAGATCTCTCAGGCCCTGTTTAATTAAAATGACTCTCTAAAGGGGAGGATATGGTAATGTTTTGGGTCACCATAAATATATAAACCCTCAAGCTCAAGAATGAAGCTTACCATTACTCTTAAAACACAGAATAATGTGTTAGATCTGCTGCTCACTCTTTTGCTTTGTTAATCTAAACTCTCCTTATCTCCCCTAACCAAGATCTAAGATCCACTCCTCCTTTCCCTAATACTTGGCACTGGCTCCCACCCCATTCCCAATGCATCCATCTGTCAAAACTTCAACTTAGGCCACACAAATCCAGATACAAGAAAGATATTCTTTCAGATGTTATGAACAACAATTCACATCAATCTGTGAACAGTCACTGAGTTCTAAAACCTTTGGGGAAGATGGTGGCCAAGAAAGGCCAGAATTTTAAGATCTGAAATCAGTAAAGGTTTTTGTTATTTAATTCTAAAAGTTTGTTAATCTTTCCATTCTCCTTACTACCTTCTGACCATAATCTTTAGTAAGACTATCACTATAGGAAAAAAGTGGAGGGGAGGACAAGAGTCTGGGCAAATCAATACTAATAAGAACTTGGGGGTACAGTAGCAGATCTGGAGTTACTTCCTCATGGTATTCACATCCAAAAAATCACTTCCACACAGTATTCATCTCCTAAAAAAAGGTCCACTGGAACTCATAATCAAGGACAACTAAATGCTGCAAGTGTGGTAAATGTGGGACGTATATTAACCTACGTCTCATCCCAAGAATGCCCTATTTTACCACCTTCCATAAGGACAGCTTTAAAGTAATGTTAAAAAACAATAACAAAACTTCCTGTTTTCAAGGGACCCTTGGTATGAGCACATAACAACTGACCTAAGGTGTGCATTTCGGATATAGCCTTTTCTTAATAAGACCACCCATCAGAAAGCTGCACATGAATACCTATAATTGGGTTAAATTAATGGGAGAAGTCTAAATACTGGAGTTCTAAGCATGCCCTGGCCTACCCTCTAGAGCTGACCAATGGTCAGTAGGATGACTTTGGACAGTCTAACTCTCCAGAAGCCTCAAAACTGAAGAGTATGATCACTGGGGCAAGCTGTAGCACCAGCTGGCGAGCTATAGTGGAAGGAACTGCTGATATTCGTGACTTGACTGCGCTAGGATCTAGGGGCGCGCGAGTGATTTGCATTTTGCCACAAAATGGGAAAATTTGGAGCAGCTTCTGAATTCCCTCTTCAAGACGCCAAAAGGGCAATCTCTGAGGCCCGTGACACCCGTTTCCTTCCTTTTTACAGGAAACAACTAATCCTCCTCCGAAGCCGGCTGGACATCAGAGCCTTCACCTAAAACCTGTGGCCTTAGCGGCCTCAACTTTATCCCGCGCCCAGCAGAATTCCTATCGCGCCTACGCGCACGCGCAGGGATCGTGGGGGGCGGGGCCTGAGCTAGCGGTAGCCTGTGCTCCCTCCACGGGGTGGGGCACAGAAGGGCGTGGCGAGCGGAGCCCCGCCTTCCTATTGGCGGCGCCGGAGCCGTGTGGAAGCCCACGTGAGTAGAACGCCTGGAGGCCGGCTGGTCCAGACGCGCAGGCGCAGATTGCGGCAGGATCGAGGGCGGAGGTGGTGGTGGGGTGAAGGCGGAGGAGGGAGTGGCTGGGAACAGGCAGCTTATGCCTGGCCCAGTGCCTTGCAGCTGGTGGCGGGTGGGGCCACCGCCTTCCCCTGCGGAGGAAAGCTGCTGACGGAAAACGATCAGGGAGGAGAGCTTCCAGGCCCAGGCCTTTTCCCTTCAAAGGGAACTGGGACCTGGTCAGCCCTATTGGAGCTCTGGGCCATATTTCAGACACGTTGAGGGTTGCAAAGACCAGGCTTTGAGGCCCTTCTTGGTGTACTGGCTGTGACCTGCGGGCAAGTCACTTATTTCCCCACCATTCCTGAGGTCTTGCAGCCCCCAGCCTGACAGTAGCCAAGAAAAAAAAGTCCGGATCCCATCACTGGCTACCTGCGTAGGCAGTATTTAGAGCGACTCCACGTCCTCCAAGCCAGGTTCCTAGTGTGTGTGGGCTCTGCAGGGGTTAGCGCCAGGGAGTGGGTCTCAGTGCTGGTGTGGCCTGTGACCTTGGCCACAGTTTCCTCGTCAGGGCACAGACCTTGCTTCAAAGGTAATGAAAAGAGGTGTGTGGTGTGTTTCCCATAGTTTCTCACAGTGGGTTCATGACGCTAGTGACAGGCTTCAGGCTGCATGGAGGGATTGGACACAAAGTTCAGAGCAGCCGACGGCCTGGGGAATGTAGTCACGCACTAAGCAAGCCGGGTGTGCACGGCCCCAGAACAGAAGTCGATTTCCGTTCTGTTGGCCAGCCAGGGAGGAATGCAATTAATTCATTTATGAAGTACACTCCCATTGATCCCTGTGTTAGAAAAAGCTTCTTGGTCTTAACTTTCCAAATTTCTCTAGTTTTAGAAAAGCCAAAGGAAGCATTTCATTGATTTTTTTTTTTCCCCCTCTAAATTCACTGTCATATTTACTCCTTTTCTAATGATCAAGAAGGAAATGTGATTGATCTGCATTGGTAGCAATTATTAGTGTATTGGAATAATTTAGGTATAATTGGTCAGTACTTAACAGGAGAGCTGGCAAAACTATTTTCTTCATCTGTTAACTGTTGCTCCATGCTGAAAGCTTGAGAAATATTCGTGTTCTGTGTTGTATTTTTATTAGTCTCAAAAATACACCTATCTCCCTCGTCTCTAGGACAACCTTAAATGCTATTTTTCATAGACATGTATTTTGACCTTAATCTTACCTTTTTCTACCAGTAACCACCTTAAGATCTTGTTGCTACAAGAATTCAGAGAAAATCCATTTGTAATGTTATTTAGAGAAGGATAACCACGCCCTGACTTCCACAGAGTGTTGAGTAAATAAAACTACTGCTCTTTCTGGAAAAAACCTGCAGCTGAAACTGGGATTAGGGATAAAGAAACCCAGCTGGATTGTGCCCGAGTGCCAGTGATAGTTTCTGTTTATGGTCTGTTCATCACACAACATGTTTTGCCAGGATGTGACTAGCTTTTTGTAAGCCTACCAGGACTACCCACAGTATGTGATGCCAGGCATCTCAAATGTGTACAAGTAGCCTATTGATCCTCACCCCCTTGATTAACTGTCAGACATTTGCTAAAGTCAGTGCACTACCCACACATAGTTCCTTGTTGGAAAATGTAGCCATTTAATTGATACTATCTATGAATAATAATTTAAAAATAAATTATCGAAAACGTGAGGGTTTCTGGGGTTTCCTTTTCCATTTAACAAATTTTTCATTTTAGTATTTTAAACAGTGGTAGAGTTTAGCTGCTAATGTTCCAGATTCTTGAAATTGGCATAAAAGAACTCATTGTTCTTGGTCTCATTATTTCAGTTTAATGTACATTATTTAGCAGAGTATAATACAATTGAATAACTATAATGCTCTTAATAGTCATTGAGAATGTTCTGATTATGTTTATTTATATTACAATTTATATTCATGACTTATTTTGCAGTTGACCCTGGAACAACATGAGTTTGAACTGTAGGGGTCCACTTATACATGGATTTTTTTCAGTAAATATATTGCCAATATTTTCGGAGATTTGCGACAATTTGAAAAAACAGGCAAACTGTATAGCCAAGAAATATCAAAAAAATTAAGAAAAAGCTGTCATGAGTACATAATACATATAGATACTAGACTATTTAATCATTTACTACTGTAAAACATACACATATTATAAAGAGATAAATTTATCAAAACGTGCATATTATACAGACTATACATGGTGACATGTGCAGTTAAGAGAAATGTAAACAAACATAAAGATGTAATATTAAATTATAACTGCATAAAATTAGCTGTGGTACATACTGTATTACTGTTTTATATATATATATATATATATGAATAAAAAATATATATTTTATTTATTTATTTTATTTATTTATTTATTTTTTTCCCTGAGACAGGGATGTGCTCTGCTGTGTGCACTAAAGTCCAGTGGTATCATTAGCTCACTGGGACCTCAGCCTCCTAGGGCATTAGCCTACAGAGTAGCAGGGACTAGAGATGCACACCACCATGCCTGGCTTATTTTTCTATTTTTTTGCAGAGACTGGGCCTCAGTCGTGCTCGGGCTGGCCCTGAGCTCCTGGCCTGAAGTAACCCTCCTGCCTGGGTCTACTGTAATAATTTCGTAGCCACCTCCTATTGCTCTTGCAGTGAGCTCAAGTGTTGTGAGTATCCACCTAAAATACTGTGATGCTAATCATTTCTGCAGGAGCAGTTCACCTGTCTAGTAAATTTTGTATTCCAGTAAAAAGTGACCTTTGGAGGGTCTTTTGTAGTTTTGTCATGTTTAGTGCAATACAGTGAACCTTCGAATAACACCATAGGACCCATACAAGGTGCCTCTGGTCATGCTGGAAGTGCTGCCCAGTAGCAGAGAAACATCATGACATTATAAGAAAAAGCTGAATTGTTTGGTGTGTACTGTAGACTGCAGCTGCTGTTGCCTGCCATTTCAGACAATTTGTTTTATAAACAGGCAATGTGAACTTATGAAATACGGTGCAGTACTGCAAATGTATTTTTTCTGCCTTATGATTTTTCTTAACATTTTTTCTGTGGCTTACTTTATTGTAATAATGCAATATGTAATGCATATAACATACAAAATATGTGTGAATTGGCTGAGGGCAGGGTACCCTAACCCAGGAGTTGTTCAAGGGTCCACTGGACTATTTTGGACACCGGGGAATAAAACAGTATTTATTATATGCTCTTCCATCTCAGGAAATTTATGGCATTGTTTTCTCTACTTTATTTTTTAAGAGAAAAGAATCTTTCTGAAAAGATATAACTTGTAATTGTGATATAAATCCTGTTCATTTATAATATTTCTTTAAGAAATACTAATTTTCTCTAACATTTGTTTTTTGCTTGTTTCAAATGAAATAAATAAATCTGACAATGTAAGTGTGGCTTTACCAACACCAACTCTTTCTTTAATAAAGGGATCAAGAATTTTAATTTAACACATAGCAACTATTTGAGAATCTGTTCATAAAAATGGTATTGGATGGGCTGGGCACCCGTGGCTTAGTGAGTAAGGCGCTGGCCACATACGCTGAGGCTGGTGGGTTCAAGCCTCGCCCGGGCCTGCTAAACAATGACAACTGCAACCCAAAATAGCCAGTTGTTGTGGCAGGTGCCTGCAGTCCCAGCTACTCGGGAGGCTGCAGGCAAGAGAATCGCTTAAGCCCAAGAGTCTGAGGTTGCTGTGAGCTGTGATGCCACAGCGTTCTACCCAGGGTGACATAATGAGACTCTGTCTCAAAAAAAAAAATGGTATTGGATGATGATGATTTTAAAACAGGGTTCTAGACTTCATAAAAGGAAAGGCAAATTTCTTTTTATCCTGTGCTTTATGAAAATAAAAGTACATTTTAAAATGTAGGAAATTAGTAGTGGAGAGCCCTGATGAATAAAAATCAGCCACTAGACATTGGGCACCATGGATTAGTTAATAATACATGTATGTATATGGTGAGTATCATTGATTTATAAAGAGCTTTTACTTTATTTACTCTTATCCTGATTTCTCCAGCACCACTGTAATGTAGGTATTTCTTAATCCAATTAAGAAATGAAGAAAAAATTTCAGAGTGGGTGAAGGGAATTGCCCAAGGTCTTCCGAGGCCTAGTCCTAGAATGCCTTCCATGATAATAAGACTGAATATTTTTGACTGAGCCCAGTGCAGAGGACTGAGAGTCATTAGGATTAAATTATACTATGCCATTGACTCCTGTGTTTTTGGTTTGTACCTCTATCTATTAACAAACTAACGATTACCGAATTTAATAATATTGAGAGTAGAGTGATAAATAAAATAAATAAAGCAGCCCCATCTGTCATGGAGGTTACAATCTAGAAGGGAGATACCGAGAGCAAAATAATTTCAGTATGTTAAATGCCAAAGAGGTAAAAAGCATATAAACCCAGATTAGGGTTTTTTGTAAAGGCTACCCTAACTGAGACCTGGCGAATAGGTAAAAATTAGGTGAAGGCAGGAAGAGGTGGATGTTCTAAGTAAAGGAACAGCAAGTAAAAAGAGAGAATGCAAAAGAGAGCATCTGTCATTCCAGGATCTGGGAAGCACAGTGTTAATTAGTATAGATCTGTCTGTGTGTCTTGGAGCAGTGGCTTTGCTGAAGGAGGAAGTAGTGAGAGATGAAAATACAAGATAAGGAAGAAGGATTCAGAGGACTTGAATCTGTGAATAAAGCTTTTGGGGAGCAGGGTAAGAGACTGCTGGGAGCTTCTAGATTTTAAGTAGGAAGGACAACAATTAAGAGAGACTATTGCAGAAGTCCAGATAAGAAATGATGGTTGCCTGAAAAAGGGTAGTAACATTGCAGATAAGATGAGGAAGGAAAGATATCAGGTAAGATATTTGAAAAGTACAAGTACAATTAATGGGGTTTGGTGTGACAGTTGGATGAAGGAAGACACGACGAGGGTCGTGCCTGGGTTTCCGACTTGGCTATTGGGAGGATAGTGCTGCTATTCACTGAGAGGAGGGGCAGAAAACGGAGTATAAATTGGAAAGGAAGACTTGCAGGGGAAGAGAACAAGTTTCGTCTTAGACATGTTGAGTAATAGATATCCGTGAAACATCAAAGGTGTTAAGTAGAGTTTTTTGGTTTAGTGTCTCTGACAGTGACTTGAGTTGCAGACAGAGATTTGGAAGTCTTGGTGGGGGATAATATTTGTTTGTAGCTCTCTCATTCGGATTGGGAGAATAGAAATATCAGGTATACTTTAAGCTCTTTTTGAAGAAAAGTGGTATGTTTAATTTGCATGACAAGTCTATAAGCAATTTCTAGGACAGGGATATATTATATCACATAGAATTAGTACTAGTGACATAAGGGTTGCCTAATATATGAAGACGTCTGAATTTTAATTTATTTTTTATTTAAGATTGATACGCATGTACGTGTGATTAGGTTACATTATTTGCATTTGTAAGATGAAATCTGAGTTGTGGTTGTTGCTTTCACCCAGAGAAGTGTGCATTGTTCCCTTAGGGTGGGAGGTTGCTGAACTGTGCCCCCTTCTTCAATTTAATTTTGTCTCTCAAGTGAGCATGTGGTTGTTACTCTACTAGTTTCAACTTAGTATTGAGCACATGTGATTCCTGTTTTTCCATTCCTATGATACTTGACTTAGGAGAGTATTCTCCATATCCATCCAGGTTGTTACAAAAAATACAAAGTCCCCATATTTTTGTGGCTGAATAATATTCCATGGTGTGTGTGTGTGTGTCTTAATCCATTCATATGTTGAAAGACATTTGGGTTGTTTCCACATCTTTGCAATTGTGATTTGGACCACTATAAACATTTTAGTGCAAATGTCCTATGGTAAAATGACTTACTCTTGTGGGTACTTAGTAATGGGATTGCAGGATTAAATGATAGGTCTACTTTTAGTTCTTAGAGGACTCTCCATCCTCCTTTCCATAAAGGCTGTATTAATTTGCAGTCCCTGGGGGAAAAAATAAAATAAAACCTCATAAAACAAAACAAAACAAACAAATTTGCAGTTGCTGGGAACAGCACAGGATTGTTCCCTTCTCTCCACACCCATGCCAGCATCTGTTGCTTTGAGACCCTGTGATGTCCATTCTCACTGGGGTTAGGTGCAATCTCAAAGTGGTTTTGATTTGCATTTCCTTAATAATTAGAGATGATGAGCATTTTTTCTTGAGTTTGTTGGCCATTCATCTGTCCTCATGAGAAAAGATTCTGTTCATGTCTCTTGCCCAGTTTTTAATGTGGTTGTCTAGTCTCTTTTTGCTGATGTGCTTGAGTTCTTTGTAGATTCTGGTTATTAGCCCTTTGTCAGATTCATAGCATGCAGATATCTTCTCCCACTCTGAAGGTTCTCTCTTTGCTTTGTTGATTTTGTCCTTAGCTGTGTGGAAACTTTTTAACTTGATCAGGTCCCATTTATTTATTTTTGTTGTTGCTGCAGTCGCCCTTGAGGTCGTCTTCATATTTTCCAAGGCCAAAATCATTAAGTTTTCCCCATACTTTCTTCT
Source organism: Loris lydekkerianus (assembly GCA_963574355.1). Taxonomy (NCBI): domain Eukaryota; kingdom Metazoa; phylum Chordata; class Mammalia; order Primates; family Lorisidae; genus Loris; species Loris lydekkerianus. The sequence goes on along the minus strand of CAUYPK010059133.1, from coordinate 7,849 downwards.
AGAGTTTTTATAGTTTTGTGTCTTAGATTTAAGTGTTTTATCCATCATGAGTTAATTTTCATAAGGAGTGAGAGGTGCAGGCCTAGATTTAGACTTTTACATGTGGCTAACCAGTTCTCCCAGCACCATGTATTAAATAGGGATTCTTTTACACAGACATTGACATTTTAAAAAGCAGTAATAGTGGCCAGGTGACATGGCACACACCTCCTAGCACTCTGGAGGCCAAGGCAGGTGGATTGCTTGAGTTCAGCAGTTCAAGATCAGCCTGGGCAAGAGTGAGACCCTGTCTCTACTAAAAATAGAAAAACTGAGGCAATAGGGTCACTTGAGCCCCAGAGTTGGAGGTTGCTGTGAGCTATGATGATGCCATGGCACTCTACCCAGGGCAACAGCTTAAGACTCTGTCTCAAAAAAAAGAAAAAAAAAATGGCAGTAGTAGAATGAGAATTTAGGGTTTTTTGTTTCTCTTTGTTTGTTTTTTTGAGACAGAGTCTCACTCTGTCACCCTTGGTAGAGAGCTGTGGTGTCATAGCTCACAGCAACCTCAAACTTCTGGGGTCAAGTGATCCTCTTGCTTCAGCCTACCTAGTAGCTGGGACTACAGGTGCCTGCCACAACACCTGGCTGCTTTTTAGAGATGAGGTCTTGCTCTTGCATAGGCTGGTCTCACACTCGTGAGCTCAAGAAATCCATCCACCTCGGCTTTCTAGAGTGCTAGGATTACAGGTGTGAGCCACCATTCTCAGCCTCATTTAGCTTGTTTTTAAAAACATGGCAAGGGTTGTCAGATTGGATTAAAAAAACCAATACCCAAATCTATTTGATGTCTATAAGAAACTCACCTCAAATAGAAAGACAAAGCTACGTTGAACAAAAAAGTTGAAAAAAGATATGTCATGCAAAACATTAAATCAAAAGAAAGATGAAATGGCTATATTAATATTAGACAAAATAGACTTCAGAACAAGAAATATTACTTGGGAAAAGGGCATTAAATGATGAATAAGGGATTAACTCATCAAGAATGCATAACAGTCATAAATGTGAATGTATCCAACACAAAAACTGACAAAGTTGACTTGGTGCCCGTGGCTCAGTGGTTAGGGCGCCGGCCACATACACCAGGGCTGGCGAGTTTGAACCTGGACCGGGCCTGCTGAACAACAGTGACAATCACAACCAAAAAATAGCCGGGTGTTGTGGCAGGAGCCTGTAGTCCCAGCTACTTGGAAGGCTGAGGCAAAAGCATCACTTAAACCCAAGAGTTTGAGGTTGCTATGAGCTGTGATGCTACAGCACTCTACCAAGGTTGACATAGTGAGACTGTCTCAAAAAAAAAAAGAAAGAAAGAAAAACAAAAACTGACATAGTGAAATAGAAAATGCACAATTTTGCTAAAGATATCAATGCCTCTTTTTCAGTAATCTGTAAAAATAGTCAACAGAAAATAATGGAGATAGAAAACCTGAACAGCCCGATAAACCAGCTTGATCTAATTGTGTTTTAGAGAACACTCCATCCAATACCAGCAGAATGCATGTTCTTTTCAAATGTATGTGAGAAATTTACCAAGTTAGATCACATTCTGAGGCATAAAACAAACTTAAACAAATTGAAAGAATTAAAATAATATGTTCTATGATCACAATATAATTAAACTAGAAATTGATAATATCTGGTCAATTCTTTTTTTTGAGACAGAGTCTCAGTATGTCGCCCTCAGTAGAAGGCCATGGCATCACAGCTCAAGGCAACCTTAAACTCTTGGGCCTAAGCAATTCTCTTGCCTCAGCTTCCCAAGTAGCTGGGACTACAGTGGCCTGTCACAATACCCAGCTATTTTTTATTGCAGTTGTCATTGTTGTTTAGCTGGCCTGGTCTGGTTTTGAACCCGCCAGCCTCAGTGTAGGTGGCTGGCGCCGTAATCACTGTGCTAGAGGTGCCGAACCAAAATTTCTTTCTTTCTTTCTTTCTTCCTTTTTTTTTTTTTTTTTTTTCTTTTCTTTTCTTTCTTTTCTTTTTTTTTTTTTTTGGTCACTCTTGATAGAGTGCTATGGCGTCATAGCTCACAGCAACCTCAAACTCTTCAGCTCATGCTATTCTCTTGCCTCAGCCTCCCTAGTAGCTGGGACTATAGGCACCTGCAACAATGCCTGGCTATTTTTAGAGACAAGGTCTTGTTCTGGCTCAGGCAATCCACATGCCTTGGCCTCCCGAGTGCTAAGATTACAGGTGTGAGCCACTGTGCCCAGCCCTGGACAATTCTTATATGTAGTATTTGGAATTTAAAAACATACTTCCAAATAACTGTGATTTGAGGAGGTATAAGGAAATTAAAAATGATTTTGAATGGAATGGCAATGAAAATATCACATATCAAAACGTATGGGACTAAGCTAAAGCAATGTTTAGAGAGTAATGCATTAAATGCTTATATTAGAAATCTAAAAGCCCTCAAATCAGTGATCTAAGCCTTAACTTTAAGAAACTGAAAAACAAGGCAGGTGTGGTGGCTCATGCCTGAAATCCTAACAGTCTTGGGAGGTTGAGGAGGAGGATTGTTTGAGCTCTGGAGTTTAAGACCAGCCTGAGCAAGAGCAAGACCCCTGTCTCTATTGAAAAAAACCTTCTCAAATTAGAAAAAAATTAGCTGGGTATTGTGGTGAGCACCTGTAGTCTCAGCTACTTGGTAGCTGAGACAAGAGGATTGCTTGAGCCCAGAAATTTGAGGTTGGTATGAGCTAGGCTAATGCCATGGCACTCTACCTAGACAACAGAGTGAGACTTTATCTCAAGGAAACTAAAAAATGGAGGAACAAATTAAACCTTAAACAAGCAAAAACTAGGAAATAATAAAGATGAAACAGAAATAACATTTGGAGAAAAAACTAGAAAAAGTTACTAAAGCCAAAAACTGGTATTTGAAAGTTAAAAGTGATAAACCTTTAGCCAGACTTATCAGAAGAAAAAAAAGAGAAGACATAAATTTCAATAATAAGAATCAAAAAAGATGTCACTGTAGATCCTACAAAAATTAAAATAAGATAATGTTGTGAACAATTTTATGTCAATAAATAAGATAACTTAGATCAAATGGACACATTCCTTGAGAGAGTAAGTGCCAAAGCTTATTTAAGAACTAGAGAATCTAAAAACTTTCCCACATGAGAAATCTGGTGACTTCACTGGTAAATTCTATAAACATTTAAGGGAAAAATAAGCTAATTCTACAAAAAATTTTCAAGAAATAAAAAATGAGAGACTACTTCTCAACTAACTTTATGAGACCATCGTTACCTTGACCAAAACTAGGAAAAGATTTTGTAAGAAAACTATAAGCCAATATCGCACATAATCATAAACACAAAAGATAATATTAGCAAATAAAATCCAGTATATAAAAAGAATATAAAATACATCATAATCAAGTGAGCTTTATTGTAAGAATGCAAGGTTGGTTCAATGTTCATACATCAATCAGTATGATTTACCTTATCAACAGACCAAAGGAGAAAAAAATATATGATCATTTCACTATATACAGAAAAAACATTTTGCAAAAATCTATCATTCATTTCTGATAAAACTTTAAGAAAACAAGAAATAGAAGGAAACTTCCTCCACATAATAAAGGCCATCTCTGAAAAGCCTACAGCTAACATTAATCATGAAAGATTGAATTGAAATCAGAACAAAGAAAGGATGTGGACTTTCACCATTCCCATTCAACAGTCTAGGAGGTCCTAGATGGTACAGTAAGGCAAGAAAAAATAAATTATCATATACATTAGGAAGAAATAATAAATGCCTTTATTTATAGATATGATTGTCTATGTAGAAAATTTAAAGAATTTACAAAAAACTACTGGAACTAAATAGGTAAGTTTAGAAAAGTCACAGGATACAAGGTCAGTATATAAAAATTGATCATACTTTCCTATACTCATAGCAAAAATTTTGAACTCAAAAGCTTTAAAAAGTACTATTTACAATAGTACTGGAATAATTTAAATACCTATGGATAAATCTGACAAAATATGTTCAAGATTTGCATGCCAAACACTAAAAGACCTTGATGTGAGAAATCAAAGAAGAATCTACACCAATGGTGAGATTTACTGGATTAATGGATTAGAAGACTCAATATTGTCAAAATGTCACTTCTTTCCAAATTGATGTAATTGCAATCACAAGCTCAGCTTTATGGAAATTGATAGGCTATTTCTAAAATTTACACAGAGAAGTAAAGAATTTAGAACATCCAAAATAGTTTTGAAAAAGAAAAAGTTGGAGTACCCACATTTTACCTGATTTCAACACTTACTATGAAGATACAGTAACCAATACAAATGTTTTTTTTTTTTTTTTGTAGTTTTTGGCCAGGGCTGGGTTTGAACCCACCACCTCTGGCATATGGGGCCGGCGCCCTACTCCTTTGAGCCACAGGCACCGCCTACACATATGATTTTTTAAATTGTGATTTAAAAAGGACAATATAAGCTCTACCCTTCTAACAAATTTTTAAGTTGTACAATGTTAATTATTAGTACAAAATTGTACAGCAAATAATTAGAACTTTTTTCATTTTGTGTGAGTGAAACTTGATACCCATTGAATGGCAGCTCCCCTTTCCCCTCCCCTTATCCCATGTCAACCACCATTCTGTTTTCTGCTTAAATAAGTTTGTCTATTTTAGATAATTCATGCCATATTTGTCCTTCTTTGGCTTATTTCACTGAGCAGAATGTCCTCAAGTTTCATCCATGTAATAGCCTATGACGGGATTTTCTTCCTTGGATGGCTGAATAATATTCTGTTCTATATGCACACACCGCATGTTCTTTATGAATCCATCACTGGATACTTAGGTTGTTCCTAACTCTTGGCTTTTGTGAACGTGGTACAGTTAACTTGGAAGTGTAGATATCTCTTGGAGATCCTTATTTTAATTATTTTGGATAAATATACATAAAATGGGATTATTAGATCATTACGTGTTTTAATTTTTTATTTTTTGAGGCATCTCCATACCAGTCTCCACAGTGACTGAATCATTTTACATTCCTACAGATAGTATGTGAGGGTTCCAATTTCTTGGTATCCTCACCAGCACTTGGTATTTCCTGGGTTCTGTTGTTATTTTATAATAGCCCTCCTAACAACTGTGAATTGATGTCTCATTGTGGTGTTGATTTGCATTTCCATGGTGATTAATGATGCTGAGCATCTTTTTATGTAACTGTTTGCCATTTGTTTGTCTTTTTTTGAGAAATGTCTGTTCAACTCTTTTGCCCCCCCTTTTTTTTCTTTTTTTGGTCATGTTATGTTTGTTTTACTATTGAGTTGTAGGAATTCCTTATAGATTTTGGATATTAACTCTTTATCAGACTTCTTGTTTGGAAATATTTTTTCCTTTCCTGTGTTGATTATTTCTTTTTCTGTACAACTTTTTAGTTTGTGCACTATTCTGGTTTTTTTTTTTTTTTTTTTTTTTTTTTTTTTGACAGGGTCTTGCTCTGTCAGTTGGGCAAGAGCAGCGGTTTTCAAACTGGGGTCACAACCCCTTTGGGGGTCGAACGACCCTTTCACAGGGGTCGCCTAAGACCATCCTGCATATCAGATATTTACATTACGATTCGTAACAGTAGCAAAATTACAGTTATGAAGTAGCAATGAAAATAATTTTATGGTTGGGGGTCACCACAACATGAGAAACTGTATTAAAGGGCTGAGGCATTAGGAAAGTTGAGAAACACTGGGCTAGAGTGTCATGGCCTCAGCTTAGCTCATAGCAACCTCAAATCCCTGGGCTCAAGCAATCCTCCTGCCTCAGCCTTCCGAGTAGCTGGGACTACAGGCACACACCACTATGCCCAGCTAATTTTTCTGTTTTTAGTAGAGACAGTCTTGTCTTGCTCAGGCTGGTCTCAAACTGCTGACCTCAAGTGATGCTCCTGCCTCAACCTACCAGAGTGCTAGGATATAGGCATGAGCCACAGCACCCACTTCTGTTTTTACATTTTTTTGCCTGTTCTTTTGGTGTCATTCAAGAAATCACTGCCAAGATCAGTGTCATGAAGCTTTCCCTGTATGTTTTCGTCTAGGAGTTTTAAAGTTTCAGGCCTTACAGTTAATTCTTTAATCCATTTTGAGTTGTTTTTGTATATGGTATAAGGGTCCAGTTTCATTCTTTTGCATGTGGATATATCTAGTTTTCCCAGCAGCATTTTTTGCAGATACTGTCCTTTCTCCATTGTGTATTTTTGTCACCCTTGTTGAAGATCAGTTGAATTATATAAAAACAGTATGATTTTGATGAAAGGGTACACATAGCTTAATGGAACAGCATAGAGTCCAGAAACAGATCCACACTAACATAATTAATTGATTTTTGACAGAGGTGCCAAGGTAACTCATTTGGAGAAAAAAACAATCTTTCCACAAAATAGTATTGCAATAATTGATAGTCCTTATTTAAAAAAAAAAAAAAAAAAGAACCTTGACCCATACCTTGTACATATACCAAAATTAACTAGAAATGTATCATAGAACAAATGTATATCTGTAACACTGTTAGAAATTCCTATCCCATAATGGTAGTCACAGGTGGCTTTTTTAATTTAAACTACATTTAAAAGTGTAAATGGTTGCTCTAGCCACCATCAAGTTCTCAGTAGCCACATCTTGCTAGCTATAGCTGGTGTAGTGGCCAGCACAGATTATAGCCATTTCCATCTTCACAGAAAGTTATATTGTACATTGTTCTTCTCGAATAAAACATAGGAAGAAATCTTTGGGATCTTAGGCAGAGAATTCTTAGGACCCCAGTCCTGAAACCCTGGTCCCTGGCGGGCTAGGAACCAGACAGCACAGCAGGAGGGGAGCGGCAGAGGAACCAGCAGAGCTTCCTGTATGAAGCCACCCCCATCACTCACATCACAACCTGAGCTCCGCCTCCTGGCAGGTCTCTGGCAGCATTAGATTCTCATAGGAACTCGAACCCTGCTGTAAACTGTGCATCCAGGGATCTACGTTGTGCCTTCCTTAGAAGAATCTAATGCCTAATGATCTGAGGTGGAGAGGTAACGTGCCTGAATCATCCCGAAATTGTTCCTCACCACCACTGCCCGGGTCTCTGGAAAAATTGTCTCCCATGCAACCAGTTCCTGCTAACAAAAAGGTTGAGGACCACTGTCTGAGGCCACAAAAAGCATGACCCATAAAAGAAAAACATTGATAAACTGGGTTTTATCAAGATTAAAAACCTCTGGTCTTCAAGATGTTTACTGAACAAATGCAATCAATGTAAACTGGTTCTCTGTACCCTCAATGAATCCTATAAAATAAAATAAAATAATAAAATAAAATAAAATAAAATAAAATAAAATAAAATAAAATAAAATAAAAGCCGAGCGTTGTGGTGGGTGCCTGTCATCCCAGCTACTTGGGAGGCTAAGGCAAGAGCATCACTTGAACCCAGGAGTTTAAGGTTTCTATGAACTATGATGCCATGGCATTCAACCCCAGGGTGACTGAGTGAGAGTCTGTCTCAAAAAAAAAAAAAAAAAAAAAAAAAAAAAAAAAGTCTGGTCTTCAAAAGCTCTTCTGAGAAAATAACAAGACAAGCCACAGAACAGTAAAAAAAAATTTGCAAAACATCTATTTGATGAAGAACTGGTAACCAGAAGAAATAAACCTTTTAAAATTTTTTTTTTTTTTTTTTTTATTATAGATAAAAATATGCACCATAGATGTGGCCCAACCCATCACCCTCCCTCCACCCAAACCTCCCCCCTCCCTTCCCCTTCCTTGGTCCTTTCCTCATAGTCTTGTGGTATAGTTGGGT
>CAUYPK010059132.1:0-10995 GCA_963574355.1 Loris lydekkerianus | reverse complement strand
AAAAATTAAAAGTAGAAAAAATGAACAGCATCAATGTATAGAGTACAAAATTCTCCATCGATCAGTATATACCATGACACAGTAGAATAAATATTTATTGAGATATGGAGCTACAAAAACACATGACATTAAAACAGACAAAACTTTTGAAACAACCTAAATAATGTATAGATACATATGTATGCTTTAAATCCTGTTTTTTTTAAATATCCTTAAAATATTATTTTAATTTGTTTTCTAATAGTGTACACTGCATTTCCTTTTTTTAATTTCTGATTAATATGAGGGTATAATCAATTATGTTACATCATTTGCATTTAATAGGTAAAGTCCAAGTTGTAGTTGATGAACATTTAGACATGTGATGTGCCAACTTAAACATCTAAACCAGGAAAATTCCATTCTGAATTCAATGTGTTTTATTCTCCCGTGTAGTACATACAAGTTTGGATTGGCTCGGAGTCAAGGTCTTTTTGTATCCAATCCAGTTGTCTGTGGAGAAACCTAAATGGTTATGGCTCTATCTCTATCAAAGTTCTTTCCTCCTCTTCAAATGTGGTCTGGCGTAAAATTCTTCAAAAAAAAGAGATGAGAGCAATCATGCTTTATATTTTCACAAATTATATTAGCAATCAGGCTGCTGACTGCTTTAAGAGGGGAGTTCATGTAAGGTAAGTGATTCCTTACCAGAAAAACAAGTTCTTTATCAAACGTTTTGACTGCAATCAAACAGTCCTGAAATGAATTAGAAAACTTTGAGTATGCCCTGTTGTCTTACTTTCTACAAAGAATGTTTTAAGAAAAACTAATTTGATCTGAAAATGTAAACACAGAAACATCAGTTGGAAAAAAATTTTAAAGAAAAAATTTGACAGCTGTATTTCAAAAAATATATAATTTTTGGAAAAATAAGATAGAGGTTAATGGCTAGCTAATCTAGGTTAGAAATAAAACAATCCAAAATTTGGATTGGTAATAGAAGCATAAAGGGAGAATGAGAATGAAGGCTGACTGTGCTCCTTTCCCAAAGCCCTCAGCACATCCTCCTCGGTCCTCCCAGAAAATGGACAGGGCCCCAGGGCAGGGACTGGGTGTACACCAAGAACAAGTAGTGGCTTCCAAATATCTCAAATGTCCCACTCCCAGGCCTAGAGATGGGAGAGCTGAGATTCTCTCCTGGGCTTCCCCCTCAGATGGACTGGGATAATTTGGGTGTTGGACCAATGGAACCATATCTTAAAATTTTTTCCTAAGGTATCATGGTAATTTGGTGAAAGTAGTCACAAGCAAGGATGAGGAGCGTGTGCAGGGGGTGAGAGTAAAGAAGGGGGAACAAAACAATAAGTAACTGTAGGATGCTTGTCAGGTCCTTCTAAGATTATCATGTGTGTTAACCCATTTGAATCTCATAACACAACCAAGGAAATATTTTTATTATAAAATACATTATGATTATATTACAAGAAATAATTTTATTATACTAGTCACTGGATGTAAATGAAGGAAAGGAGAACGTGATTCTTCAGTTACATCCAGGTACTGAAAGTGAAAAATAGTTTTAAAAGAGGGGTAAATTACTAAAGGTAGGTGGGAGGGTGTGGCCTAAACACCTCAGAGTGAGACCAGGCTGCTCATTTACATTCTGAGAGCAGGTGGCTTTAGGTTATCACTGCTGAATGATTGATTACTTTTGACCTCTACATCTAGTATAATATTTTCCTGGGACAATTGCTTCTTCCAGGTTATTACTTTCTTTTAGATATATTACCTGGCTATTATTTTAAAGATTAGATAAATAGTACCAATTAGAGGCAAAAATGTTGACTTTCCTTTTAATCAACAAATCGGGAGGTTGGAAAACACCATTTCATGGGGAGTGAATGAGACTACTGTACCAGAGCACTTTACTCATGTTAATATATTCAATTTCCAGCACAACCCAAGTGAAAATTCCCATGCTCACCACAGGGAGGTTAAATCTCTCACCCCAGATCACCCAGCTCAGAAGTGGTGAAATCCAGATTCCAACCTTTGAAGTCCGGATGCCCTGTCCATATGCTAAACCACTATCCTCTGAATATAGGGTTCTAGTCCCACCCAGTGGCTTATGCTCAGAGGAACTACTGCATGTGTCAGTTTCTTTCTTTCCTTCCTTTGATTTACTACTTCAGTAAGTTGTTAAGGGTGGGAAATGATAAAATATATATGAATGCATATAAGACTATATTTCATTGTGGTAAGCACAGATCTCTAGCGATTGTGAGAGCTCCTTGTAAAGACTACATAATGTCACTATGTCCTTTTACTACTGATGGAGCATGCGATGCTAACTGTGCACAGAGTATACATTTTAGCAAGACTGGAAAGTGAGCACTGGACTAGAGTCAAGAGGAGTTTGGTTATGCTGTTGTGTTGACTTGGTGACGGTCTGCGGTACCTGCGGGCTGCCTTGGTGATGGTCTGCAGTACCCGTGGGCTGCGTTGGCACTCATCTACAGTCTGCTTCTCCACCTTGGTTTTAATCAGTGACTGCTACTGCATCCGCCATGACCCTGCCACAGGTTAGGACCAAATAAGAGAGAGAGAGTGTTAAATTTTGAGGATGAGGGAGATACCACTATTAAGTAGGGCTAGCAGTAGTATAGCCCAGTAAAAGGTATTATCACAGCAGTGCCCGTGAGTAATAGAAAAATCACTTAATAATTAGCTGGAATATTAGGCTAAAGAAACAGGAGGGAAAAATTATCTTCCCTTTTTCCTAGTCCTGTGACTATTCAAAAACAGAAAATTGATTGTAATAAAATGATAATGAATCTTTTGCCAAACCAAAGGGAAAGATAAAAGCTTTTAGGTTTACATTTTTCAAAAGTTTTCTTTAAAACTTTTGATTAGCATTCTGATTATAAGATTATCTAAACTTTAGGTAGCTTAGTGTATACAATCCCATAGTTCATGTAATTCTCATCAAGATCTAGAATTGATTTTTAGACATCTAAGAAAAGCCACGAATCCAATATACTGGCTTAAATAGTTCTCTAACATTTGCTATTTTTAGTGTTATACTGATTGTTACACAAATTTCAAACAATTCTTCTGTTGTTCCCAGGCTTACTGATGAGATTTTACCTTTGACATTCACTGTGGTTTTGGTTCCTGTGTTCTGTTAGGTATTTCATTGGGCAATTGAGACTTTATTTATATTATATAAAATAGAATATTTGTCACGGGATAGAAATACTATTTTTGTTTTGAAATATTCCTATGGAACTTATTTCTAAAAGATAAAGCATGTTTTATAGTTTCCTTTAGCTATAAACATTAGGGCTTGGAGAGTATACATGTAAGGCATGTGAAACAATGGAGAGTTTGGGGAGAAACCCAAATGATTAAAACTTTCAATGTGGAGTTTATTGAATTATTTCATCAATCAGTTGCTATTTCCAGATGGAAATGGGTCTAATAATAAATGCAAGCTATTATCATTTGATTCGATTTTGGAGAAAACAAGTTTAATTCTAAAGAAAAAGAAAAACAAAATTTCATGAGTTAGCTAAATTCTATTTAAACACCCTGGTATTTTGAATTTCAATCATAGTTCTCTCTACTTTTGTGGTTTTCAGCCATATTTATGTTGTCCTTATTTGCTTTATACTATATTCCATTTTATTAACAGAGAGCAGACCACCACCTGCAAAGTAATGCAACAAATGGATCAAAAATACAGAATGTTGGCTAGGCACAATGCCTGTAACCCTAGCACTTTGGGAGACCAAAGTGGGAGAACTGCTTGAGCCCCAAAATTCAAGGCCAGCCTGGGTAACATACCAACACCCCATCTCTATAAAAAATAGAAAACAATTCAGTCAGGCATGGTGGTGCACATCTGAAGTCCCAGTTACTCAGAAGGCTGACACAGGAGAATTGCTTGAGCCCAGGAGTCTGAGGTTGCTGTAAACTATAATGATAGGACTGAACTCTAGCCTGGGAAACACAGCAAGACTGTCTCATACCAACAAGAATACAAACAAACAAAAACAAAACAGCCTGAAGTTCAGAGAGTACCTGCTATTTTTCAACAGCTTTTAACTAAAAGGTCAATCTACCAGAATGGCATATTTTAACTCTTTCAATTCCCCTATGTAGAAATTTCCTAGGAGTTTCATGTACGAAAAGTTGAGTTGATGACTGTGGAAAAAAATAATCATGTTAGTAGCTAAGTAGCAAAAGGTAAGTAAAGCAAAGGGAAGGAAGAATATTACTTGAAACAAGCAGAAAAGAACAAATCTTTATCTCGAATCTTATTGAATTAGTCTCTTAGTCATCATGAGAATATTTCAGTCTAGTTAAGCAGTTGTGTCTCCTTTTAGGAGGCAATATTGTAGGTGGACTCCCATCCTCGCTTAGGCCTCTATATCATGTAAGCAAATAGATATTAAATAAGGGCATTTCTATGGAAACAAAAAAGAAATAAATGATAATAATTGGAACAGGCTGTAAACCTACACCCAGTTTTTTTAACCCAGAGAGCGGTCAGATAGGGTTTTTAGATGTTGAGCTTTTAGCATCTTTAGATGGTGGAGTGAGCACAACTACTGGCAATTTTGATGGATTTTCTGGCTCATAGCTTGAATGTCTCTGGTGATAACATTGGTGTTCTAGTGAACTTTCCAAGTGAATATATTGTAGCAAGCATGAAGGTCGTTCATACCTGATCTGTTGTGGGGATTTCTCTGAAGTTTGCATCAGGTTGCCCAGCTTCAGCTTGCAGCGTTTTAGGAAAGGGGCAATTTTTATTTTTTAGTAATTCTAAGTCAGAAAGGTGGGAGGAAGTTAGAAATAGTAGATTAGAGAATCACAGATATTAGAGGAAACTTGAAGAATTCATGAAATAGTCCAATGTAAAGATATTAACATAACAAAAACCTCAAAAATAATGAGCAAGGCTAGAATTTAGTAATAATTACGTTATAGTTTTCTTGTGAAGCATAATTTTTCTTTTTATAATCACACCTGTTTTTTCACAGATGATCAAAGTAAGATTAATTTGTTGGCAAAACAGATCTAGTCTCATTAAATTAGGCCTGATTATTTACATATTTGCAGCAAGAAAGACTAGTGATTGATCATATGGGCTCTTTTAAGTTGGTTTTTTTTTTTTTTTTTAGTAACATTTATTGAATGCAAAGAAAAATACAATACCACTAATGTTTGCAAATAATTTTAAGTCGGTTTTACTAGGACTTTTAATAAAGAGTCTCAGATTGAATTTTAAAGAGCTTCCTAAATCTAGAAAGTCAAGAAAAGGGCTTGTTATCAAATTTCATCTATAACACCATAGAATAGGGTGAATTCTCTCTTCTTTAGGTCCCCAAGATATCCTAATTTTCTTGGTTCTGTCAAGAAGCAACATTCCTCACTTACCTATAAGGCCAAGACCCCCATTAAGCCAAGTACCAGAAAAGTTTTTCCAAGGGGTGTTTATAAGCATTTGCTTTACAAAATCAAACTTAATGCCTTAAAGTTGTCTGGTTATGTCTGAAAATATGACATTCCAGTCAAAGCCTTTGTAACATAACCAATATTTTGCATTATATTTATAAAGAGAACATTATTATTGAATCCTTACCAATAACCGTATTACCATGAAAATAAGAATACTCACTGGGGCGGTACCTGTGGCTCAAGGGGTAGAGCGCAAGCCCCATATACTGGAGGTGGTGGGTTCAAACCCGGTCCTGGCTGAAACACTGCAAAAAAAAAAAAAAAAAGAACACTCACTGATAGTTTCTGAGTTCTGGGGGGATCAGATAGAAGGAAAGAAAAAAAAAAAAAAAACATCATTTTTGTTTACAGAGGTATGATCTTCCAGATTGTTGTAAACTATAGATAGTTTAAGAGAATAGAAAAAATTTCTTCAATGAAAAGAACCAGCAACATTTTAAGCTAAAAATCATGGAGTTTACTTAATCCTCATGTAATTCATTCTTTTTTCTACTTAATCTTGAATTAGCTGTTTTATGAATTAGTTTTTTCATTAGAGTTCTGAAAATTTTTACACAGTTCAATGGTATGGCATTAAAGTTGTCAGAAACCTGTATTCCAGAGTACTTATCAGAATCTTTTCTATGAATCTCTCTGAAGAAGATGCACTTTATTATGATTGATTGTAAGAGTGTTCAGGAAAATACCAAAATGAAGGAATGGCTGTCTGCGATTGACAAAGACTGAAAGATAGCTATGGTTAAAGGTCTGGTGAGAAGTTTTTATCATATAATTGAAAAGAAAACTTGGTTATTTCTGTAGCATACAACATTTTAAGATAATAAGTAGAATTATGAACTATAATATCTTAGGATATGCCGCATTTTATACTTTTGCATTTTTGTTTGAAATTAAATTTCATACAATTTCTGGAATACTTATATTAATAACATATAACAAATACAACTAAAAGAAGGTTAAATATAATTTCTCTCTTGACATTACTTCCCATGTACATTTAATATATAAAATAAGCCCACCTGGGAAATCCTGGAGTTAATTCAAGGTCAAAAATCCTAGTTGAGGATTGATTATGTGATGGTGTCAAAAATGTCAAAAGGCTTAAACACTTGATTAAATGAGATCACAGGTCACTGTGAAAGCCTATCAACATTACACAAGATTTTAAAGTCAATACAGAAACTTATATTATTGTAGTAAAACTCTTAGCTTCTTTAACAGAGAGAACTTAATGTTTTTAAATAATCAGACCTGATAAAAGACAATATGAATCACAAGAAATTATTTTGTAGGCTGAGTGCAGTGGTTCACACCTGTAATCCTAGCAATGGGAGGCCAAGGCAGGTGGATTACCTGAGCTCAGGAGTTCAAGACCAGCCTGAGCAAGAGTAAGACCCTGTTTCTGTTAAAAAAAATGAAAAATAGAAAAGCTAGCTAGGGATGGTGATGCACACCTATAGTCCCAGCTACTCAGGAGGTTGAGGCAAGAGGATCTCTAGAGCCCAAGAATTTGAGGTTGCTGTGAGTTTGGATGCCAGGGCACTCTACCAAGGGCAACAAAGTGAGATTTTGTCTCAAAAAAAAAAAAAAATTATTTTGATAAAACACACAATCTTTGTTTTCTAGGCAAATTATTTAAAAGGTAAAGTATGTAACCTTAGTTGTTTGAGCCCTCACATTAACCTGAAATAAAAACAAAAAATAAAAGGTAAAGTAGTAAAACACATGTATAATTTCTCATCAAATGCAGACTGCAAGAGAGGAAGGTTAGTCATGCCATCCTGATCAGAAAGGTGGTCAGCACCAGGAAGGCCCAGGGGCCTCTGGTCCCTCCTATGAAGCTGTGTTAGTGACAGCACCATTTACATTTCAGGACAGGTAGGCAAGGACCCATCGAGATTACAGCTTGTGCCAAGAGGGTGACACAAAAAGTTAAATGAGCTCTTACAAATATAGATGAAATTCTGAAATTTCATCTATATTTGTATAGATGGGCTGTGACTTCACTGATGTGGCAAAAACAGCTGTTTTGCTGGCTAACATAAATAACTTCAATACTGTCAATGAAAGCTAACAACAACGTTTTAAGGATAATTTTTCTGCTAGAGCTGCTTATCAGGTTACTCCTTTGCCCAAAGAGGGCCAAGTTGAAATTGAAGGAGCAGCTGTCCAAGGCAGTGTTTAGTCTGAAATTTTTAACATCTTAAGATTTACAATTGATGAAAGTGTTAGAGACCAAAATATCTGGAAATACCATATAATAGGAGTAGTTGGACATGAATTGAAGATTAGATTATAAATGGATGTTGTAAATTACACTTATGTTTTCCTCCTGACAATCTAAATTTAGAAAGGAAAGGATAGGAAAAATCTTTGTCTTTCTCTTTTAACTGGCATTACATACTGAGACCTAGTAGAACTGACTGGGCAGGAATTCCTAACTTATACTGGTGTTTGTCAGTTCTTGAAGAATCCCGTCCTTAGGCTCAGCAACTGGGGTATCACAGCCTTTTAGAGTTCCAAACTCATTTCCAGAAATTGTAGGACCAGAAAAACACCACCTTCATCCTCTGAAGGTCCTCGGTGAATCCGAGAACTAAATTGACATAGGCAGATTAACAGGAAGAAAGCATACAAATTTATTTAATACAAGTTTTACATTGCTTAGGAACCTTCATAAAGAAATGAAGGCTGAAAGAAGAGTTAAGGTCAGTTACTTATTTATGAAACTGGACAAAGAATAACTAGTAAAGAAGAGGCAGCTAAATTATGTGAGGAGGCTTTATTTCAGTGGTTCTCAACCTTCCTAATGCCATGACCCTTTAATACAGTTCCTGTGGGTTGCCACCCACAGGTTGAGAACTGCTGCTTTATTTTAATATGTCTGTACAGAATTCTGAGCTTCTCATGTTTGAAGATAAGGATGTCAACTCTTTCACATGGAAATCTCATCTTCTGCTTTTAAGAAACAGCACAAAGGGAAGAGAGATCTTTTTGTACTTGCTGTTTTTCAATTGCCTTTCACTGAGTTAATAGAATGGCATATTTTTTCACTCCTTCCATTTAAAATGCAACTTTTATTTTATCACTAAGAAAGAAAATAGCCACGATACCTTGAAATAATGATTTTCTGTCATTTGTGATTATTTTATGTTCATTGACCTATTTTAGAATTATTTAGGTATGAATTTTTATTATTTATCTTCTAATACATGTATAAAAAAAAAGTACAAGAAAACCTTTTTTCTAAGATTTCAACTCTCTGTATTATCCATTTATGTGGAGTTGTTTATGTCCACATTTTTTGACACAATTTTTTTCTTCTGTGCCATCAAGGATAAAATGTGTGTACTTCCCTCAATGAGAGCTCCAAGTGGCTAGCACCAATTATGTGAATTTTGAAACCGTGTTTTCTTGATCTTGCTCTTATTTCTTCTTCAAATGATCCTTAACAGTGAGCCAAAATGTAGAGGAATACATTGGTGCAGGTGTCGTCACCAGTAATAACCACTGAGTTTATACATGCATAGGGAGTGCAAGCTGTTCTCTAGCAGAAAGTGATGTTTTTATGCCATGGGTCGTATATGAAGTCTGATAATTAAGTTCACAAACTTGCCACAATGTGTTTACACCAGCAGCTCTGTACAAACAACTTGGTGAGGTTTCATAACCTTGGTATATCAGTGTCTTACAGCTGTTTAGACCCTGTTGATGTGGGGCAATGTCTTGCTGAGTGGCATTCATTATTGTTGTGTTTTGTGTGCCATACGACGACTTACGTGATGGTCATTCCAGAAAAAGAGTTCTGAAACTGCTTTGAAGGGTGGACTAGGCACTTGTGTTAGTACACAGCTTCCCAAGGGGAACACTCGAAGGGGACTGTAGTGATATTTATCAACGAGGTGGTATGTAGCACTTTTTCCAGGATTGAGTTCACAAACTTGATTGTTAGACCTTGTATTGCATCCCAGTTTCATAGACTTTAAAATCTGGGAAATTGGGGGGGGGGGGAATTGCATCATAGAACCAATGAAATATAGTTTGCAATTGTGAATAAAATGTTAAACAATGTATATATTTTGATCCTCTTGCTAGCAACATTTCTGTTGCTGGGAATGTATCCTTTAATACATTATGTTTTTAATGTATTAAAAAACACTGTAGATAGGAAAATGTTTGTCAAGATATTTAATAAATAATAATAAATGCAGAAAATTTTGTGTAAAAGGATGTTCACAACAATGTTACTTATATTTGAAAAAGTTAAAATATTTTCTATTTCTGACCATAGGAGAATGGCTACATTAAATAAGCTACATTCACACAGAACGTAAAACAGGCATACAGATTTGTAGGATTTTAATTACATATGTAAAAAAATGCCCACACCTATGTCTGAAGAAAGGATAGGAAGGAAACACATCAAAATGTTGTCATTATTTGCGTTTGGGCATTTTGGATTTGATTTTGCTGTTTACCTTTCAATATAGTGAATTTTAAAATTTTATTTTTAATTTCATAAAAGTGTATACTGCTTTTATTGTTGATTTAGTATTGTTTGATGTTGTGTTTTTATTTTATAAAAACCACAACCTCAGACAAAACAGTTTCAACTAGATTTTTCAATGTTCTTGTATATTGTAGGTATTTTAGTGATTAAAAAACACTATAGATAGGAAAATGTTTGTCAAGATATTTAATATGTCTATTCTTTTCCAACATCTTTAGCTGGCTACAAAGTGTAATTCTTTCAGAAACTTAGAGTATAGTGTATCAGTTTGAAAGCACCATTTCGAATTAGTTTAACTTCTTTTTTAGTTCCAAACATTTTTCTGTATCCTTGTTGATTTAGAAATAGCTCGGCATGGTGTCACTAAAGTATCACCCACCTAGTTCTAAGGATGCAGGAAAAATACCAACTCATTCATTTGCCTTTAACTTTCCCAAAACATTCTCATTTTCTTGGTTTTAATAGCTTCTGTTAACATTGTTACCTTTCCTGTGTAAACTGCTAAATTAAATTGTGCAAAAACAGCAGGTATGTGTTCCAGACAATCGTGATTTCAAATCCTTTCTTTTATTCCCTTAAGTCCATTGATCTAATTTAGTAGTTTGGGAGTTCCAAATTCAAAAGTCATTGACAGGGAAAGAAATGTTAGATTTGCTTTGAAATCAAGATAATTACCTATCTTGGATTTGGGGAATGAGGCAGTTTTATGAATTTTCAGAGTATTAGCAACATTCTTATCCAAACATATATATGTATGTAAAACACATCCCAAACTTTAAGAAAATGTTTCTTTTATTTACACTCTGTATCATTTTTTATTTCTTTATTTATTTATTTATTTATTTTTTTTATTTATTTTTTTTTATTTTTTTTATTTATTTTTTATTTTTTTATTGTGGAGAAGGGGCAGGGAAAGAAGGCGGGGGAAGAGGTGAGTGACAGGGTCGGGCCAGTGGCATGGTACCACATTGGCTGTATCTAGG
>CAUYPK010059125.1:0-67090 GCA_963574355.1 Loris lydekkerianus | reverse complement strand
ATTAAATCATAGCTGTGTACATTGATATGATCATGGGGCATCATACACTAGTTTCACAGACTGGTTGACACATTTACATCATACTGGTTAACATAGCCTTCCTGGCAATTTCACAGTTATTGTGTTAAGACATTTACATTCCACATTTACTAAGTTTCACATATACCCTTGTAAGATGCACCACAAGTGTATTCTCACCAATCTCCCTCCTTTCACCCACCTTCCCCCTCCCTCCCCCCCCTTCCCCCTTACCCCTATTCCTAGGTTGCAATTGGGTTATAGCATTCATGTGAAAGCCCTAAATTAGTTTCATAGTAGGGGTGAGTACATTGGATACTTTTTCTTCCATTCTTGGGATACTTTATTAAGAATATGTTCCAGCTCCATCCATGTAAATACAAAGGAGGTAAAGTCTCCATCTTTCTTTAAGGCTGCAGTCGTTTTAAATATCAATACCTGGAGTGTGGCCACATTGGGGTGTGGATTTTTACTATAAGCCCTGGAGGGAGAGAAGGGAGGAGGTGGAGCAGTGATTCTCAAAATTGAGTGTGCATCAGAATCACAGCGAGGGCTTGTTCCAACAGGGATGGCAGTCTGGGATCCACCCTCAGAGCTTCTCATTGGTAGCTCCAGAGTGGGGCTGGAAAATTTCCATTTCTGATTGGTTCCTGGGTGATACTGACCACAGCTTGAATGGCCCTTCTGTCGTGGGTTTCTCAGTCCCCAGGGGCAGCATGCAGAGCCCACCCTCTCCAAGAATGGAGGTGTGAAGAGGGAACCTCAGGAGATGGAGGGTGTGGAAATGCTCAGGAGGACTGTAGAAAAGAAGAGAACTGAGTTCAGAGGACAGGTGTGCAGCCTGTGGCCAGGAACCCCGTTATAGGCAGCCTGCCCAGAAGACGATGGGATGTGTGCATCAGGCACAGCTGCAGAGGGTAGACATCTGAGAAAGGAGACGAGGGTGGGAGCAACCCTGGGATCAGAGAACCCCTTTCCCAACCATGGGACTACTGAAACCCTCAACTCCACCCTACTTCGGACGTCACCCAGGAGAAGGAACACAAAGGGGCAAGAAACTCTGTAAAATTGAGCATTTTTGTTTAAAGAGCCCGACTGGACCTTGAATGGCACTATGAGAATTTCTTGCCAAAACATCACTGATCAATGCCTCTGCTGCATGAGGAGTTGGATTTGCAATTGTAGCTCAATAGTTAAGGCTGAGGAGTTATTTCCTTATGACACAATGGTGGTGGGCAGGAGACACCCTCTTTAAACCTCAGTGCTTCATCAAGGATGAAAATATCTCAAAGAACTGAGAAGTTTAAGGGAGACCATGCCTGTAATAGAATCACAGCCAGTGCCTGGCACAGAGGAAATATTCAATAAATGATATTTTTTATTATGGGTTTTTAAAATTCTTTCTCTCCTCCGATTTTTTCCTTCTCCCTTCTTCTTTTCCACACTACTGGCATCTGCTAAGCCCCTGACATAGATTACATCCCCTTGGAATGCATATCTACAAGAGGGAATCAGGTAGGTCAACAGGCAACTACCAACTGTGGACTGGTGCGTGTTGGGGTAATACTAGGGGAATAGAGACTCAGACAAGCCTTCTGGAGGGATGAGGTAGGGTGCTTATTTAGCTGGCTTTGTAGAACTGGAAAATAAATCAAAGGAAAGTTTTTAAAGGAATTATAACACTTCAGAAGGAAAGAGTGAAAATTATAAAATTTCTTAGTCAAGGTTCAAAAATATAATTCTAATGTTCAACAGAGTAGAACACAGTCTACTCTGGGATTAGTAAGATGGAGGTAGAATCCATACTTTGAGGTTGAACAAACTGTGTGGCATGTGGCTAGTTACTTATCCTCTCTGAGCCTCAGTTTCCCATTTCCATTACCCATAAAATGAGACTAAAGATAACTATTTGAGAAGCTGAGGCAGGTGGATCATTTGAGCTCAGGAATTCAAGACCAGCCTAAGTGAGACAGAGACCCTGACTCTAAAAATAGGAGGCATTGGTGGTGGGCACCTGTAGTCCCAGCTGCTCAGGAGGCTGAGGCAAGAGGATGGCTTGAGCCCAAGAGTTTGAGGTTGCTGTGAGCTGTGATGCCACAGCACTTTATTGAGGGTGACCAAGTGAGACTCTGTTTCAAAAAAAGAAAAAAAAAAAAAAAAGAGGAAAGATAAGTACTTGACATGAGTTTGTGGTAAGAATTAAAGGAAGCAGATTACCATATTTTGCTGTGTATAATGCACTCCCATATATAATGCGCACTCATGTTTTTACCCCAAATTTCAGGAAAAAAAAATCTTTAATTTTTTTTTTTGAGACAGAATCTCACTTTGTTATCCTTTGTAGAGTGCTGTGGCATCATAGGTCACAGCAACTTCAAACTCCATGTGATCCTCTTGCCTCAGCCTCCTGAGTAGCTGGGACTCTAGGCAGCCACCACAACACCGGGCTATTTTTATTTTTAGAGATGGGTTCTCGCTCAAGCTCAGACTGGTCTCAAATTCCTGAGCTCAAACAATCCACCCGCCTTGGCCTCACAGTCATTTAATTTTTTAATTCAAAATTTTATTTGTTTATATTTAAGTACTTGTTTTATTGTATTATAAAGGAATTTTAGCATTTATTTTTTAACATATTATTGTACAAGAAAAAGTTACACTTTTAATGTATAAGCATAAATAAAAGAGAGGTGGCACCTGTGGCTTAAAGGGGTAGGGCGCCAGCCATATATGCCAGGGGTGGTGGGTTCAAACCCAGCTCCAGCCAAAAACTGCAAAGAAAAAAAATAATAATAAAATAAATAAATAAAATAAAATAAAAGAATTCAAAGCATTTATATAGATATGGAATTAGTACTACTCATGTATAATGCACATCCTTATTTTCCCACTGAAATTTTTTGGGGAAAGTGAACATTATACAGGGGGTGTAAGGCACCTAGCTTATATTTATTTGCTCACTAAATCCGAGTCCCTGGCTGGAGAGTGGATCAGGGCTGTTTCCTCTCCATCTTGTACCCAAAGCAGGGCTGTTACTTTCTTTCTCTCTCTTGGTATTCTGGGTCATGAAGAACTGATGACCCCCCTGTCTTCCCCACCAGCCTGGATGTTCCTTGAGGACAGGGTCTGATTAAGGGTCTGTTTTAGCATATCCACTTTGGAAAAGAGTTTGGCATTATCAGTAAAGGTGAAGAGAACTTGTCTTATAATTCAGTAATCCCACTCCTTGGTATTTACTTTAGAGAAACATTGCTCTGGGAGGTATGTATAGAGATTTTTGTAGCACTGTTTGTAATAGTCCCAAACTGGAACATCCCAAATATCCATTAACAGCAGAATATGTAAAAGACGTGGTATATTCTCTGGTGGAACATTACACAGTAGTGAAAATGAGTGATTTACTGCTAATACAATCCAGGAATCTCAAGACTTTGATACTGAACCAATAAAGCAAATCACAGTAAAATATATTCATCATGATTCTTTTTTTTTTTTTTGAGATGGAGTCTCACTATGTGACTCTCGATAGAGTGTGCAACCTCCAACTCTCGAGCTTCAGTGATTCTCTTGCCTCCCAAGTACCTGGGACTACAGGTGCCTGTCACAACGCCCAGCCATTTTCATGTTGCAGTTGTCATTGTTGTTTACCTGGGTTGGCCCGGGCTCAAATCTGCTAGTTTCAGTGCATGTAGCTGGCTCCGTAGCCACTGTGCTATGGATGCCAAGTCCTCACCATGATTTTAATGTATAGTTTATAAACATACAAAACCAAATGCTTTTTTTTTTAGGAATATAAACATATATGAGACCATAATGTTTAGAATGAGGGAGTAGTAGACACACATTCAGGATAGGTGTTTCTTCTGGAAGGAAGGAAGGCCCAGTGCAGGGAAGGGTACAAAGGTGGCATGGAGGTGGTGGGCTGGGGGAGGAGTACAGCGTTTGAAGGAAACTGTTCATTTTATATGTTATATTTATAACATAAATGTTAAAAATAAATTATACAAATATTTTCCTGCCAGGTGAGGTGGCTCATACCTGTAATCCTAGCAGTTGGGAGGCAGAGGCGAGTGGATTGCCTGAGCTCACAGGTTCGATTGCCTGAGCTCACCAGCCTTAGCTAGAGTGACACCTTGTCTCTGAAAAATAGGCAGGCATTGTGACAGGCACCTGTAGTTCCAGCTACTTGGTAGGCTGAGGCTTAAATCCAAAAGTTTGAGATTGCTATGAGCTAAGACGCCATGGCAGTCTACCAAGGGTGATCAAGTGAAACTGTCTCAAAAAAAATTGTTTTTCCTGTACTTACTCAAGACTTACTATAACAGAGTGACTTCTCAACTAAGAAGCTTTTAAGGGAGAGTCCCACTGGGAAGGGAGGATGTAAATGGCCCAGAAGAGAAGGAGCCACTTGGGGTTATAGGGCCTAGGGGCTGTAGGATCTTCTTTATGGGGATAATGCAATGAAGAAAACATCAGTGTACAAATAGAATAAATGTTTTTCTGAGGGGAGAGAAAGCATCAGTGATGAAGAGAGGTTGAAGTGGCCCGTACTGAGCAGAACTGATGAAAACATTGCCAAAATGTGTGAATTGTGCATCAGAATTATCAGCTGATTTTGAGAAGCACAGCAGACCAAATAAACAGTGATAGAGAAACAGTTAGGAAAATCTTAACTGAAAGTCTTGGCCAACAACTCACAGCTTTTGCATCATGACAATGCCCCAGCTCACATGGCACTGTCTGTGAAGCTTTTTTAGCCAGAAAATAAGTAATTGCCTTGGAACACCCTCCCTATTCACCTCATATGACCCCTCTGACTTTTTTCTTTACTCAAAGATAAAGTAAATATTGAAAAAAATACATTTTGATGACATTCAGACCATCAAAGGTAATACAATGACAGTTTTGATGGCCATTCCAGAAAGAGTTCCAAAATTGCTTTGAAGTGCTGGCATCAGTGCATAGCTTCCCAACAGGAATACTTCAAAGGTGACTATAGTGATATTCAGCAATGAGGTATGTAGCATTTATTCTAGGATGAGTTCATGAATTTAATTGTCAGTCCTCATGTATATATGTATGTGAGGGTGTGAGTGTGTGTGTATTTTAAATAAGCACACTTGCCAAGAAAGAAATTTTATTTTCCTTGCAAAGTTAGAAGGTTATATATCCCCTTCCCAGGCTTTACCCTGTTTTATCTCTAAGTGTTGTCTGATACAGGCTGAAAGAAACAGGACTAACACCTCCCATCTTCTAGAGACGATACTTTTCTTGATATGGCCCACTCAAGATCACTTTAGTTTTGTTGTGGTTACTGCTGACTCACTGAAAGGAGTGGAAGATCATTGCATCTAAATGCCCTCCACCTGTCAGATGTGGAAACTGAGATGCAGAGAGGAATGAATGCAGATATACCCAAGGGTGGTACGGGAGAGGATTTTAGGTGGCAGGTAGACAAACGTGTTGTTATTATAACAGGTATGTTTAAAGACACCATACTATTGCTTAGACTGAGGCTAGATCCACTTAAGCGAAATAGTCAAATAAAGAAAAACATGAAGTAAAAAAATCTTACAAGTGGTATTGGATAAGGCAAAATGGTGAAAGTTACACAAGAATAATGAGGTTTGCAATAAACTAAAACTTACTTGTTTTACAAATGATCCTTTTAAGTTGGGTCAAATTGAGCCCTTTGCACTGACCACTGTATACTTTATATCACATAATTTTTGCTCTTTTTTTTTGAGACAGAGTCTTACTTTGTCACCTTTGGTAGAGTGCCATAGCATAGCTCACAGCAACCTTAAACTCTTGGGCTCAAGTGACTCTCTTGCCTCAGCCTACCAAGTAGCTGGGACTACAGGCACCCACCACAATGCCTGGCTATTTTTAGAGACAGGGTCTCTCTCTTGCTCAGGATGGTCTTGAACTCTTGAGCTCAAGCAATTCACCCGCCTGGGTCTCCAGGCATGAGCCACCATACCTGGCTATATTCCATAATTTTTGATTAGTAATTATGTGTCTAGCCTCATGCTAGGTACTTTGCATAATAAATCACTATTCTGGCTATCACATATTGCGGACTTTTACTATGTACTAGATATTGTGCTATGTACTAGATATTGTGCTAAAGACTTTGAGTACTGGCCAGGCTTGGTGGCCTATGATCCTAGCACTCTGAGAGGCCAAGGCAGGTGGATTGCTTGAGCTGAGGAGTTTGAGACCAGCCTGAGTAAGACGGAGACCCTATCTCAACTAAAAATAGAAGAACTAATCGGGTGTTGTGGCAGGTGCCTATAGTCCCGGCTACTCAGGAGGCTGAGGCAAGAGGATGGCTTGGATCTTCATAAGGTTGCTGTGACCTATGATACCACAGCACTCTACCCAGGGTGACAGACTTTGCATACTTCATTAAAGTCTTACAACAACCACTTAAAACAGGCTTTATTAGCCCCACTTAATGGTTGAAGACGTTGACAACTTTAGGTACAATGTCTTTTCCCAGATTATCAGCCAGTAGGTAGCAGAGCCAGGAGTTGACATCAGGATCTAAGCTGTCCTGCTTTTCAGCTTGCAAAAATGGGCAATTGAGGCTCAGAGAGGTTGACTAACTCCTCAAGGTCATACAGGTGGTAAGTGATAGATAAGTGAGAATGTAGACCCAGGTCTGCCGGGCTCAAGAACCGGGCTATTCCACCGCTGCTCTTGGGAGAAAGAGCCCTCGCAAGGAGTCTTGAGCATGAGTAGGTCTAGGGCAAGTCACCACAGGCTGGAGGGATGGCCGCTATATTAGGGACTTTTCAATTATAAAGCACCAATCAAATGTTAGGGGGTGTCATTACCACCATTACCATCATCCTGGCTTGCCAAGTTTAATTTAGGAGACTTTAAAGGACGGCCTTGACTGTGTCAATGATTGATTTAGTTACATGATATAGAAACCCACGCCAGCTAGTTTAAGCAAAAAGTGTAATTCAATATAAGGAGTCAGAGCTAGCTCACTCGTCTCAAGGGCAGGTGAGTCGGGCAGGCGAGTCACACAGGCCCTGACTCCCTGTACTGGCTCTCTGAGAATGCCCACCTTCTCCTGTGTTTCTCTCAGAATCCTGGTTTCCTTCCTGCCTTTCAGATGAGTATCCCAGGCAGGTCTCCTTGGCAGTGTATATTTCCTTACCCAGGCTGGACCTGCAGCCAACTGTCCCCCTCTCCTGTCCTAACCCCAAAGTTCAGGAATGTGATTGGCCCAGCCTGGCCTCTGGAGCGGTTGTCTCTGAGTCAGGGGCCTGTGTCTGGCCCACCAGCTAGACAAGAAGAGGCTGGGCTGTACTAAACAAACACGGATTCAGGAGTCCCCCTACACTGGGGTCAGAAAAGGGGCTTTGGAGATCAGGTATCTCAAGAAGGAATTGCTTCAGTTTGGCCTACCATGGGGACCAGGAGGACCAGTTTGGCCGTGTTTCTGCCCAGTCATTTCTCAGTGTGGAGTTTCTTCAGGGGCTAAATGCCTTTATCTGGTATTCTGCTACTTCTACAAACGGAAAGATTGGAAAGATTCTGAGAAAGTCTAGCACGGTCTGTGTAGCTCATGCTTTGGGGCCTGTCTAAGGCTCCCAGGGACTTGCCAACGTGTTTGTCTGGGTCCCTAATGGCTGAGTTACAGACCAATCCCAAGGGACTTCCTGTCTCACCTTCCTGAGTCCCTGCTCAGGCTTAGGAACTTGACCGATACATTTGTTGCTTTTGACCAGCTGCTTCTCTATTGATCCAGTCTGGCCTGGTGTTTTCCCCTTTGTTTGGTGTAACTCACAAACTTCTAGAATGTTAGGACGGAAGATCACTGCATCCAAATGCCCTTCATCTGTCAGATGTGGAAACTGAGATACAGAGAGGAGAGAGGAATGAATGCAGATATACCCAAGGGTGGTACGGGGGAGGATTTTAGGTGGCAGGTAGACAAACATGTTGTTTTTATAATAGCTATGTTTAAAGACACCATACTATTGTTTAGACTGAGGCTAGATCCACTTAAGCAAAATAGTCAAATAAAGAAAAACATGAAGTAAAAAAGTCTTACAAGTTGTATTGGATGAGGCAAAATGATGAAAGTTACACAAGAATGATGAGGTTTGGGAAACACTGCACTGATGGATGAGTAAGTGAATGGATGGATGAATAAATGAATGGATAATGGAGAAGGCTGAAATTTATTTTATTTCGTTTTTATTGTTTGGAATTCCTTGAGGGTACAAAGAATGAGGTTACACTGATTGCATTTGTTAGATAAGGTCCCTCTTATACTGTGTCCAGCCCCCAGAGGGTGTGCCATACACTGTGACCCCCACCCCTCCACCCAGCTTCCTCATTCCCCTACCCCTCTACCCCTTGTATTAGCTCATCTCCTGACTTCACATTAGAATAGAGTACTTCGGGTTCTTGCTTCTCCATTCTTGTGATGCTTTGATAAGAAGAATATATTCCACCTCTATCCAGGTTAATACAAAAGATGTAAAGTCTCCATCCTTTTGAAGGCTGAAATCTTGAAGTCTCTATCTGTTTGAAGGCTGAAATTCTTAGGTTTCATTTTCTTACAGACTCAGAATTATTTCCCAGTCCTTGTATTTCACATCAGAGAATCACTGTGACTCCAGGAAATACCAGCCCAGCCTCCACAGGTGCTGTTTTTGACTAGGCAGAATACAAATTGTTTACTGTGCTGATCTCTCTCTCTCTTTTTTTTTTTTCCAGGTCAGCAAATTCTAGCCTCAGGAGCAACTGAGTCTACCCTTTAAGGTGACTGTCTTGGGCTCTGGTTACCCTATCGCCTTTGGGTTGCTCTGCCCTTGTTCCTACCTGATGTAGCAGTTGGGGGTCTCTGGCTCCCCCCAACACACACACACCGGGGATTCCAAGACGCTGCCCTTCTTCTTGGCAAAACCCTGGGTGTAAACCAGTGAGTCACAGAGGGGAAGGACCCAGGGTGGAGATTGCACAGGCCTAATGACCTTGGGCATGTCCCTTCTCTCCTTTGCTGGGACTCAGATGCTTCCTCTGATAAACAAGAGGATTTAACTCCATCTCATTAGTATGTTCATTCAATAAACATCTGTCCAGTTCCTGCTACATTCCTGGCATTTGCTCGGTATGTGGGCAGAAAAATTCGGTGCCTGGAATAACACACAGTCAGGTGGGTGGGGGAGAAGCCACACAAGGGCATGTAATTACAGTTATATTTGATAAGCATTAAAGGACGCGGACAGTCCCTGCCAGGTCTGGGATCCCCAGAATATGTCAGTCCAGGGAAAGGAATACATGAATAACCTGTCTAGGTCACAGGGCTGCACCCAGAAAGGTGTTGCCCTTGAAGGTAAGTATGGACCTGGGCCCAGCTCCAGATCCTTTCTCCATCTTACAGCAAAGGCAGTGAACATGGGCTTGGGAGTCAAGCAGATTCAGGTCTCAGTCCCTGAGCAGACACCAACTAGAACCAGAAGCTTTACTCTCTGAGCTTCAGTTTCTTCCTTTATGAAAGGAGAATAGTGCCCTCAGGCTCCCAGTTCTTGTGAGGGTCCCATAGGATAAGTATAATGTCACGAGCTTGGCACTGTAGGCCTGGCACATAGTCTGATTTCACCATCCAGGCAAGAGGTGGAGGAAGGGTGCCTGCCTCCTCTAGGAACACACCTCTTCCCTCCCTAGGTTGGTCCCAGGGCTGACTCTCTTCCTGGAAGCCTCTTGCTCAAGAGAGCTAACCCCAGCCCTTCCTTGACCCTGAATGCTCTGGTGGGATTCCCTCCTCCTAGGCCAGAGCTTTCCCACTGTACATCTCTGTTTCCTGATAGAGGGGTCCAGTTCCTGAACTTGGTGTGTGCCAGACAGGGAGGAGACCCAAGGAGCCAGGACTTCCTGGGGAAGGCTACCTGGGCTGCAGGTTCCCGCCTTTCTTCCCAGCAGTGTGTCAGGACTGGAGCTGCCCTCTCTTACCCCAACTCTGCCAGGTCAAGGTGATGTCCTTTTTTTTTGCCAGGGCTGAGTTTGAACCTGCCACCTCTCCAGGTCAAGGTGATGTCCTTCCTCCCTTCTTGGAGGCAGGACTAAGTGGCTTCCTAGAAGAAGGCAGACAAACCAGGCATGACCATCAGACACACCCAGGGGACAGGGAGGGAACCAGGCTGGGAGAGAGGATGGGAGCAGTGTAAGAAACAGGTTCTCCCACATTCTTGGCATCCAGGAGGATTCCAAAGCACTTTCTGTTTTTGTCACAACCCTGCCAATCACATACTCTGCCAGGGTGATAGGGCAGCAAGTTCTTTGGAGCAGCAAGCCCTTCCAACACAGCTCATTCTTTACACCAGAAGATGGGTGCCAGAGGCTCTGTTTTACAGATGAAGAGACTGAGATTCGGAGAGGCAGATCACATGCCCAGATTCAGAAGGGCAGATGGAAGGGAATTACCCCTTCATGGAGAAGCTGTTGTGAGCCAGGTCTCATAGCCCCAGTGAAGTGCTGGTTTCCCAGATAAGGAGGATAAAAACTTAAATTGGTAAAAGCACTTACCCAGTGTCTCAGAACTGGTAAACACAGAGCTAAATGTGAGCCTAGAATTGTTGGGCTCTGGGTCTCACTGTGCTTATCTCCCCTCCATGTTAAAGGCAAAGAAGCTGAGACTCAGCAAGTGGCAAAGCTAGTTTTCATCCTAACTCCAAAATTCCTGCCTTACCCACATGCTACCTTGTGGCAATAAAACCTTGTCTCACAGAGTAACTGACTGGTACCAAATGACTACAAATACATCTCAAAGAGATAAAGACTCAGGACAGAAAGGACCACAAACTATAACCATTATTATCATAACACTGTTGATTGCTAACATAGCACGGTTAGAATTTACACCATATGATTCAGATTTGCAGGAATTAAATTTTTCTTCTATGGCTGAACCCAAGTTGATCCAAAGTACCCTTCTTCCCCTCACTTATTTCTGGGTTAAAATGTATTTTCTTCAAGACAACAAAATGTAATGGGTAATTGTGTATTTTCTTTTGCCAAAAAGGATGTTTGGGGGCTGGGTACAGGTAGCTCATTCCTGTAATCCCAGTACTTTGAGATGCCAAGGTGGAAAGATCACTTGAGGCCAAGAGTTTGAGATCAGCCTGGCCAACATAGCAAGACCTCATCTCTACAAAAGGTAGAAAACATTTTCAGGCATGGTGGCACATGACTGTAGTTCCTGCTACTTGGGAGGGTGAGATGGTGGGACCCCTTGAGCCTAGGAGTTCGAGGTTACCATGAGCTATGATGATGTCATTGCACTGTAGCCTGGGTGCTGGGTGATGGAGTGAGACTGTCTCAAAAAACCAAAAAAGAAACAAAAGGGACATTTCGTAAAATCTAAAACAAGTCTATAGATCAGATAATAATATTGTATAATATTAATTTTTCAATTTTGGTAACTAAGTTCTGGTTCTGTAGGGTTAGTCCTTGATTTTAGGAAATATACATTACAGTATTTAGAGGTAAAGGGGCATTATGTTGGCAACTTTTAAATATTTCAGGAAAAAATACATATCCACATGTATGCATATGCATAGAGAGTAAGCAAATGTAAAATGTTAACATTCAGAGAATTTAGGTGAAAGGCATCTTGGAATTCTTTGTATTCTTACAACTTTACCGTAAATCTGAAATTATGTCAAATTTAAAAAATTTAAATTAAAAAATTTATTCTTTATTTTGAAAAATAGTCAATTCAGCATCTGAATTTGCTGTTAGGGTTCTTTCTTAGTGGCATCCCCCCCAGCCCTCAGGATGACATCTGGAGGCAGAAGAGCTTGATGTGACACCATGGCCTTGCACCGAGGCTCTGGTCCTGCTAGCCCTTGGGCTCTTTGGCTTTTGCTGTTGGCTTCTCCCCATGGCTTTGCTGTTGATGTAATTGGCTTTAGTTCTGCATGTGCATCACTCCTGAAGTCTGCAGATATGGTGCCCATTGTCAAGGCCATGTGCTATGAGCCCTCCTTATCCCCAACCCATGGCTCTCACCGTTTTTTATCTTATCAGTGCTTAGATATGACCCACTGGAAACTTCTGATGCTTAACCATGACCTACAGAGGCCTCAGGGGAATCAGGCACTTATGAGTCAGTCCCATCAGGAAAACAGAAAGCAGACAGGTTGTTTTAAGAGAGAGAATTTAATATGAAGAAACAGTATTTGACAACTAGCAGAACAAACAGGGAGACAGCAGAGGTGGTAACTATAGGAAATAGACACCAGCCCTAGGGATGAGAGGACAGAGGAAGAAGTCAGGATTATTAGGACCCAGCAGCTGGCACCCAGATCCCCTCGGAAGGGGCACACCTGTGACTGGTGTACCCGAGGGGCCACCATGAGGCTGGTTGTGGGAATGAGGGGAAATTGCAACCAGTTGCTGTGGGAACCAGTTGCCACTGTCAGGGTGAAAGGCCTATGCTGAGGCGACGCTGACTGGAAGGAACAGCAAGTGGGTCCTGCCTTGCACTCTCCAGTGCCCCCTGTTGGCAGAGCCTAGCCTGGAAACATCTGGCAAAACACATGGGTGGGCAGAGTGCCAGCTCAGCGTTACCAGATAGTGCTTAGAGGGGTGGGTTTGGGGCTGAGAGCTCAACCACTGGCACAGGGAGAGGGCTGGGGTGTGGGGTGGGGCTGGGCAGAGAGTGTGCAGTTCTCTCTCTTCCTAAGAGGGACTAGCGGCCATTCCATCTTCGGGGCCTCTGTGAAGTGCTGTTCTCTCTAAAGCTGAGAGGAAGAGGCATAAGCTCTTGGCCCTACTATCTGCTTCCCCTGGGTATGCACCCTAGGAAGGGCCCAGACTCAAATCCTGGCAGCTTGTTCTCTTTTCTCTCAGTTTTTCAACCTGTCTGGGAGGAGTTCCTTGTCTGACATGAGAAATCACCTACTCGATGATTTCAGTAAAACTTTTATTCCCTGGGTCATCCAAGTTTCATTTCTTTATATTTATTTATTTAGACAGAGTTTCACTATGTTGCTCTTGGTAGAGTGCTGTAGCATCAAAGCTCACAGTAACCTTGAGCTCTTGGGCTTAGGCGATTTTCTTGCCTCAGCCTCCCGAGTAGCTGGGACGCCACACTGAGTAGCCGCCACACTGCCCAGCTATTTTTTGTTGCAGTTTGGCTGGGGCCAAGTTTGAACCCACCACCCTCAGTATATGGGGCCGGCACCCTACCCACTGACCCAAAGGCACGCCCTATACATTGGCTCTTGTAGTTGACTAATGCCTGGATCTTTTTTCTTTTCTCTTTCTGAGAGATAGGGGGAGTCTCACTCTGTCGCCCAGGCTGGAATGCCGTGGTGAGATCATAGCTCACTGCAGCCTCAAACTCCTGGGCTCCCGTGATCCTTCTGCCTCAGCCTCCCCAGTAGCTGGGACTATAGGGGAACAACACCACCCCCAGCTCTGAATGCCTGGATCTTTACAACAATTTTGCTTTGCACTTTCTTTAGAGTCTGATTTGACATTCAGTGCTTAACACTGACTTATTTCTCTTAGGGTGTACCCCACTGCCCCCTCAGACAATGGGCTAAACACCAGCAGCAGCAGCAACAAAATGTTGATGAAGAAAAACCCTCAATAAAAAACTACAAATCTTTCCCTGCTCTACCATGAACTCAGTACTAGCTACGTGGCCATCA
The DNA here is from genome assembly GCA_963574355.1 of Loris lydekkerianus. Taxonomy (NCBI): domain Eukaryota; kingdom Metazoa; phylum Chordata; class Mammalia; order Primates; family Lorisidae; genus Loris; species Loris lydekkerianus. Next base: position 53,387 of record CAUYPK010059125.1, on the reverse strand, counting down.
TCACGCTTGCCATCTCAAGAACACTGTGACAGAGGTACAAAGGTCTCTTTGCTTTCAGAAGTCAAGTTCTAGCCTTTTACCTTTTTGGAAACTGAGGCTCAAGATGGAGCTATGCAAACCAGCATTGAATACACAAATTCTGGAACAGTTTAGCATTGGGCAAGTCACCCGAACTCATTTTATATAAAATAGGCATGTTGAAATAATAGATGTGAAGTTTTGGGGCCAGGGCTGAGAAAATAATAGGTATTTGATGAATGGTACTATTACTACTAATAACAATAATTAACATTTGTTGACTGGTTGCTAGGTAAGGCACAGGGCTAAGCACTTTCCATGTGTGAGTTATCCTAACACACACTTTCCCTCCTGGCTGGAACACAGGGGCCTGCTGTCTTTTTTCCCATCCAACACTGCTGAGAAACTTCAAGCTTTGGTCTTGTTCATGCTGCTCCCCAACTCCAGGTCACATCTCTGAGTGCAAATAATGCCAGCGCAGAAGAGGAAATCCACTGTCCTGGACTGTATGTCCACAGGGATCCTTGGAAACACAACTTGACCTATTCCTTTTGTTAGCAATTGTTTTCTTTCAAACACTTTTGTTGTTTGTTTTCTTTTAAAGACTTTTGTTGGTTTATTTGGTTGTTCTATTGAGAAATGTTAAGTCTTTGTGATTTTAATTATTCTTGTATTTTTAACTTATTATTTTGAAATAATTTTAGATTTATAGAATAGTTGCAAAGATGGAATAGAGAGTTCCCATGTATCCTTCACCCAGCTGCCCTTAATGTTACACAGCTGCAGAACATCAGTCAAAACTAAGACATTGACATTGACCTGACACTATAAATCACAGGCTTCACCTGGATGTCATTGGTTTTTCACTAATGTCCCTTTACTGTTTCAGGATTCCATCTCAGATACTACGTTGTATGTACCATCACGTCTCCTTCCTCTCTTCCAGTCTATGACAATTTCTCAGTCTTATTTTTTCATGACCATAGCATTTTTAAAGAGTACTGGTTAGGTATTTTGTAGAATATCTCTGAGGCTTTGTTGATGTTTCTCATGATTAGACTGGGGTTATGAATTTTGGGGAAGAATATCACAGATGTGAAATGCTCTTTTTCTTGAATCATGTCTGGGGATATATGTTTTTTTCTTTTTGCAGTTTCTGGCCGGGACTGGGTTTGAACCTACCACCTCCAGCATATGGGGCTGGTGCCCTACTCCTCTGAGCCACAGGTGCCGCCCATATCTGGGGATATATGATACCGACATGACCTCTAACTGGGGACATTAACTTTAGTCACTTGATTAAGGTAAGGTTGCCAGTTTTCACCATTGTAAGGTCACCATTTTCCCTCTCTCCACAGAATCACTAAGTTCAGTCCTCACTCAAAGGTAAGAGAATTAAGCTCTACTTCCCAGAAGAGGGATATCAAAGAATTTGTGGACAGCTATTAAAATTGCTGTGGTAATTAATATTTTGAAGAAAACACTTCAAAGTTATACAAATATTATGTTTCGCTTTAACACCTCCTCAGCCTCCTGAGTTGCTGGGACTACAGGTGCCCACTATAATACCCAGCTAATTTTTCTATATTTAGTAGAGATGATGGGGTCTCACTCTTGCTTGGGATGGTCTTAAACTCCTGAGCTCAAGTGATCCACCTGCCTTGGCCTCCTGGAGTGCTAGGATTACAGCCAGGAGCCCCTGTGCTCAGCTTCAAGTCTTACTTCTTTCCAAGTCTTGGGAAACCTTGCCCTACCTCTCTTACCCTTCCTCTCCAAAGTTAAAAAGAAAAAAAAGAAAGAAAGAAAGAAAAAGAGTCGGGCAACAATGTGAGACTCTGTCTCAAAAAACTCCCTCAAAACAGAACTTTCAGATATTTCATTTGTGAGTTCATATCAAAATTTTATTACAAAAAAAAAAAAAAAGTTTTATTACAATCTTGCTAGCAGGGAAAAGATCTCTAGCAGGCCAATCCAAAAATTCACTCCTGGAAAGGATATTTTATCAGAAAAGAGAATGGCTAGCATAATTATTATTAGGTGAGTAAGAAAAAGAAAATATTGCCTGTTATCAGTAAATTGAGAACATAGGCTTTAGAAACGGGCTTTGGAACAATTTTGCTGTTCATGTTCACCATCATCTAGTAACTGAAGCAGCAGGACATGGCAGAAGCAGAAGCCCTCCTCACCTCTTACCTCCAGCCTGGGGCTCCGGCAGGCTTCCATTCTCATGGTCAGCAAGGTGCTGTGATGTGGCTGATAAATACTTTGAATAGCATCCAAGTCTTATGTCTGTCCACAGACATATTAAATAATCACCCTGCAATTTGGCTCAGGTACAGTTTTATTCCAGAGAAATCAGGCTTTACAGTCAGAAAGAGCTGGATTTGAAAACCTGTGTTGAATAAAAGTTCTAAAATAGTCTAGCATTGGGCGAGTAACTTAAGCTCACTTTATATAACATAGGGATGTTGTGAGGATTTGAGAAAATAGATGTGAAGCTTTTTGGCACAGTGCCTGGAAAATAATAGGTATTTGATAAATGGTAATGCTATTCATAATAAAAATAATGAATACTTATTGACTGGTTATTATGTCAGGCACAGAGAAATACACTTTACAAACATTAATAATTATTTTTTTTTTTTTTAGTTTGATCTTGTTAAAAAATTCTCATTTGTAATTGTGTAAAATTGTCTGGAAGGACACAGACTGTCTGCCGTTACATATGTTAATTTTGTTTTAATCCTCACATTGGTACTATGAATTAGGTGACGTTAGTACCACCCTCACTCTACAGATAATGACATTGTGGCTCTGAGAATTCAAGACATTCATTAAAGATCACACAAATAAAATGTTGTGGAGCTGAGATTTAAACCCAAGCAGCTGACATCAATCCCTTCATAATAAGCCTGTGGCACATGGGAGAGCCCACGGGTCCCTGCGGTGACTCTGAACCCTTCCACAGATTGGGAGCTCCTGCTATAGACCCGACAGATACTTTGGCTACTTAATAAAACATTTCTGACATCAGCAGCATTGGATAGTTATTTTTATAACTTTATCGAAAGAGGAAGACAGGTCAAAAGAAACACACGCTGAATATTCTAGCATACTTGGCTGACGGGGTATGACTGTTCAAAAACAGTTGTTAGAAAATACTTCCCCCCACAAGCCGGTCTCAGGATCCCCTTCTGAGAATCAACAGCTGTCTACTTTCCTAGCTGTGTCACAAAACTTCCTAAAAGTCTGAAGATAACAAATCACGTGTAAAAAGCAAAAACCAGGGCTTCTCTTTAATAAAAAAATCAAAGTGGTGTGATCTGCTAAAAACTTTCTTTGTTCTGCATTAGCATTAAAAAATGCCAAACATTCCTGCTTGTCCCTCCTCCAAAGGGTGAAGAGTGATGGAAGATATATCCTTCGTGACCCACCTCCATCCCTATCCTCTCAGGTAAACTTCTTTGTGTTTCTAAGTTCTGGGCCCTCCTTAGGAGCCACTCAAGATCGACTGTTTAAAAGGAGTTGCCTCAATCTTTGGGGTTGAGAAAAAAAGCGGCCTACTCCTACCAAGATGACCGGCGCCACTAAAAGGCATAGCTGAGAAGCAACCAGGACCCAGAGTGGTGCTGGGGGTGCTGCCCCCAGACTCCTGCTGCTTGGAACATGAGCTGGAGCAAGGAGTGTCACATCAGAGGGAACAGCATGGCAGTGCAGGTGGCACCAGACCACCGCCTGATGGGCTTTAAGACTCTTTCCTCATCTTGGGATTAATGTCAAGCAGGTCCACTCCTCCTGGGTTGTAGAAACTGTAGCTGTTCTAGAGTGACCCAGTGTGCTGGGGAAGGGAGGACACTGCCCACCAAGGGCGATCCTGGACTTCGGGCTAATCTAGCTAGGGGGTGCGCAAGATACTTTAATTAATTAATTAATTTATTTGTTTGTTTGTTTGTTTGTTTTTGGAGACAGAGTCTCACTTTGTCACCCTGGGTAGAGTGCCATGGCATCAGAGTTCACAGCAACCTCGAACTGTTGAGCTCAAGCGATCCTCTTGCCCATACTCCCGGGTAGGTGGGACTACGGGTGCTGACCACAACGCCTGACTAGTTTTTTAGTAGAGACTGGCTTGCTCAGGCTGGTCTCAAACTCCTGAGCTCAAGTAATCTACCTGCCTTTACCTCCCAGAGTGCTAGGATTACAGGTGTGAGCCACTGCACCCAGTCTGCTCAAGACAGTTTAAATTCAATTTGGATAAGAAGCACCTTGAGAATTTAAAGCACCTTGAAAATTCTTTTCCAGCACAGAAGTACAACAATGACTTCTTGCCATGTCACCCCTGTAGGGGATGGTGATGTCTGTGATGGGGACTTGGCAAGACTCAGCACCCTAGATCACCAAGTTTTTCTTGTCTCTATAACCCACCTGTGCTTAATTCCCCAGGAACACACAAAGCCCCTTTATGTGCAGGAAGCTGGAGGGGCTGGGCAGCTGGAAGCACCCGGCTGGCGCAGTGCTCTGGGTCAGCAGAGGGAACAGAGAGAGGTACTTCAACTGATGAGATGGAAGCCAGGAAAAACACAAGTAGAAGGAAAAATAACCTGCCACCCAAAAGCTCCAGTCTTATGGAAAAGCAGTATCACATTTGACAATCGCTCATGTGACACAACGGGTCTTTCATTATTCACTGTGTTTCGGGACAAAAGGTCTTTCTGTTTCTGCTTCATGCTGAAGCATTCTTAAATTATCTGGAGATGGAAACCAACTTTGAAAGCCCCAGGAACAGCCTCTGTTGGCAACCAGTGTTCACCCTAAAGGAAGCTCTAGCACTTTATCCAAGGCCTCGAGAGCCTCTCCAAGGCCGTGAAGCCTCAGCCAGATTTCATCAGAAGACAGAAGACACAGTCACGCTGCACATCGCAGAGCAAAGCTTAATGGAAGTGCAGGTTTGATGCCTCTGTTTTCTCCTCCGGCCTCCAACTTTCCTTCTAGCGGCCAGCCTCTATGTTCTCTTGCCCCTCAGTCTGCCTTTGCCCAGCTTCCTTCCCTGAAGCTTCCCATTGTTCCTCCTCCCTGGGGCCACCTGGCTCCCGTACCTGGAGCCCATCGCCACCCCCTCCAAGGCTGTTTGGGAACCTTCACATTTACTTTCCTCTGTTTTGCCTGTGGGAGATGTAAAACAATAATGTTTCTTTCTCATAGAGATTTGTTTTCTACTCCCCCTTTTTAAAATGATAATTATTTTAATTATAAGGTATTAACACAGATCAACATAAACTTCGGCTGTCATGGAAACATGTTCCATAAAAATTCAGAAATAATGTTATCAGTGAAATGGGAGCAAGCATTTTGAAGACTACAACATACTGGATAGAATTCTTCAAAAATTTCTTCTACCTTTTTCAGGAAAATCCTCCGAATGTGATTTTATGTATGCTAACATATCATGGTCCCTCACAGCATACATATACTCTTGGCGTTTTAAAAGATAACATCCAATAAAAACAAAGGATGTAACATAGAACAGCAGGTGATGCAAACCTGCTGACATCACGGGTCTCTGCTGGAGCGCGTTATCCATCAGGCCGGAGCAGTAGCCCATGAAGCCGATGTAGAGGAGCTGCAGGTCGGTCAGTTTGGGTGGGGGCAGGTTCCGGGCCTCATCTGGCAAGAACTGTAAGAGCACTCGGCCGTGCCGTCCGCTCATCATAGTAATGCTGTTCCCAGTTGAGGCCAGGCCTCAGACCACCAAGTACAAAGAAAACAACCACGAATACCGCCTGGGCCTAAGCAGCGAGCTGTCTACTCCAAGGGCAGGGCTGAAGGACTTTCCACCCCCTTTTAAGGAATGTTAGTAAACATGTCACTTTTCCCCTCAAATCATCAAACATAAACTTAGAGTCTCCAGAATGTGAAGGCAGAAGAAAATGGCCAAAGAGATAAGACTGGAGAACCAACTTGTCCCCTGTGGGGCCTGGGGGGACAGAGAGGATCCCCTTGGGCTACAGCAGGGTAGCTTCGGTGGGGTGGGCTTTTGGTTTTGGTCTGGTGATCTGGGTCAAGCTGACCTTGTTCACTTCGTGTCCTGGGACGGGTGCCCGGTTAGGTGTGCACAAATGTTTGATGAATGAATGTTCTCAGGCAGGCCAGCTTGCTTGGTTCTCAGACTTGGTTTCCTCACATGTAAAATGGGAACACTAATCCCTTTCCTCTCTACTTCTCAAGGTTGCAGTGAGGATCAGGTAAGTTGGTGGACAAAGAGGCACCAAGGAAGTATAAAGGAGTAATTTGCCAAGTCCTTTGCCTTTGGCAAAACTGTGGGGAAGGTAAATTAGCCTTTGTATGTTACCACCATTCAGTCCTCTTTCTTTCCTTCTGGATTCATTTTTTCTTAGTTTCCTAAGGTTTTACCCCCTTTCCATCTGTCCCTTAACAAGATCCTGTCTGGACAAAGGATCAACTAGCAGTCATCTACACCCAAGTGTGAATTTCAACACACATTCCCTCTCTGAGTTGTAGGTTTGACCTGTTGCCTCTGACTGCACTGGGAAAGGCTTTCTGGCAGTGGTCCTTAGCTTTAGCAGGCCCCAGATGGCAGGTTCCTGGGCCATGCCCTGAGATTTGGATCAAGGCCTAGAAATCTGCTTTTCATCTGAGCAATCGTTGTGGTTCTGAGCCAGGAGCTCTACTCGTGGGACATGGAAGAACACTGATTTCTTGAGCCTAAGACCATCTGGTCAGACTTTTTTTTTTTTTTTTTTTTTTGCAGTTTTTGGTCGGGGCGGGTTTGAACTTGCCACCTCCCACGTATGGGGCAAGCGCCCTACTCCTTGAGCCACAGGCGCTGCCCCAAGAACACTGATTTCTAGTTAGGGGCTTTTAGAAAAAGATGGAGGAGGTGGGTGGGGGTGGAGGGGGCTTCCCAGTGAACTCACACCAACCCTGAGCCCCTGAGTCTTCCTGGGCAGTTCTCCCATGGCCATCACAGACAGTTCTCACTTCGTCAACAAGAGTTAACAATCACTACCATTGTTACAAGGCCTCCTGTTCCAGCTGTCTCTCCCCAAACTGTGGGGGAGCAGGTGAGAACCCAGGGGTTTGCCCCTAGACCAGTACACACACCTGTGCACAGTGCTACTGCTTGGAGGACCAAGGCTGACTAGTGACTCCTCTTGGGTCCTCCCCTCCTCTCTGCCATCCTTGTCTGCTCACATCTGTGATTCCAGTCCTCAATCCTCTACTATCCATTTCTTAAATATATATACATATATATATATATATATATATGTATATATATATATATATTTTTTTTTTTTTTGAGACAGAGTCTCACTTTGTTGTTCTCAGTAGAGAGCCATGGCGTCACAGCTCACAACCTCAAACTCTTGGGCTAAAGCGATTCTCTTGCCTCAGCCTCCTGAGTAGCTGGGACTATAGGTGCCCCCTAATGCCCAGATATTTTTTTTAGAGATGGGGTCTCGCACCTGCTCAGGCTGATCTCGAACCTGTGAGCTCAGGTATTCCACCTGCCTTGGACTCCCAGAGTGTTAGGATTACAGGCATGAGCCACAGCTCTCAGTCTCTTAAATAATTTTGGAACCCACCTGCTCTTCCCCATCTCCATTGCACCACCCAAGTGCTGATTCAAGGCCACCATCCAGCCTTCTAGGTCCACTGCAGTGGGGCAGTAGACCTAGCTACAGTTGCACCTTCTTGGGTAGTGGTTAGCAATGTGACTCCTTTGTCACTTATAGTCTGACGTGGCCCTTTAGGCAGAGGTAGGTCCCCAGCCTGCCTTCTGTCAGCTGAGGGCAGGACAACAATGGGGCTGGATAAAGAAGCAGGACCAAGAATGGTTTTCTCTTTGTTTTTCAAAGAGAAGAGAAATTATAGCTTGCTTGTATGCTATAAGAATGACCCAAGCAAGGAGGAAATTAGCTGACTCCTGAGAGAGGGGGAATTGCTACAGAGATGTCCCCTGCAGCAATTCCCGGGGGAGGGTGGGGACTAGTGAGAGGATGGGACAAGAAGTCCCCATGGGAGCAGCTGGACCACATGGGGTTCATTCCCAGGAACTGGGGGAAGGTAAAAAACCATTATGCAGTGGTGGGAGGAGGACAGGCTGGTGGGAACTGCTGTGTTTATGGTGACCTGGGAACCAAGGGACGGCAGGCAGGTGGAGGGAGGAGGATGGCGAAGAAGGCAGGAAATAGTCAAGTGGGTGAGTAGGTGATGGGACCAGGACGTGTCACAACAGTATCACGACATTGGCAGTGTGCGAGGGTTCCCCTGGGGAAAGCAATCGTGAATTGTACTGACAACAGTCAGCCTGAGGGAGTCCACTCAGAAGGGCCCTTCATCTGGGAGGCAGAAGAGGACACCACCTGGGCAGGTGCATCTGCAGCAACCCAAGGCTCAGGTAAAGGTCAGTCAGCTCCCCAGACCCCCAACCTCCATGTGGACTGAGCTGGCAGGGGCTACAGACCTTCCCCTGTCTGCCACCACACCCTAAACTTAAACCAGGTCTGGTCTTCAGGAGCAGATTTTGGCTCCAGATAAAGGAAAGTCGAAACAAAGCTGTCCTCAGTGAAACAGGCTGGTTCCAGGAGGTAGCCCACTCTCCTCCAGGAAGTACAGAGCCCACACCCCAAAGGTACATAGCAACGGCTCAGGGGGTGCTGGGGTGAGAGGGGCATATTTTAGATTGGGGAGGAGCTGCATTAGCTGACCTTGGAGTCTACAGATCTGGGTTTCATTCTGGGCTCAGACACACTGTAGCTGGATGACATCAGCCAAGTCCATTCATGTCTCTGAACCTCAGTTTCCTCATCTGTCAAAGGGGGAGAGCAACTGCCCCTAGCTCCTTAGGTTGCTGTGGGGATTAACCTCACACTCCTCAGGAGGCTGGCACAGGGAGCTCCCAAAAGTGGGAGTTTCTTTGCAACCCAATGAAATTTTGTCTGAACAGGCAATCAGTGTAGGAAGAAGGGAACATTTATCAGAGATGGGTTGGTGGAACAAAGAGAGAAATGGGCTGGAGGCACAGGGCAGATGAAAAGAATACTTTCCGTGAAAACACTTTCAGTGTGGGTCACGTCTGTGTGAGCCTTGCTGCCTCAGATGGGTCTCTCTCACCCCTTTTCCAGAGTCCTCTGCAGAGACTCTTTTCAGCATCCCTCTTTGGACCCACCCAGCTCCTACCCTTGATGACATATCACCTGCAGGGGGACATCAGCAATTTCTCCTCTCTCAGGAGTCAGCTTATTTGGTTATTTCCATCTTTCAGATGAGAAAACCTAAGCTGGGAGAGGCTGCAGAGCCTGGACTTAGACTCACATCTTCTATTCCTGATACAATCAGTGCTCTTTTGAGGAAGCGAAGCTGCTGCTGTGGGTGAAGCAGGCCCTGTAGCAAACTCACTGAGGGCTTGAGTTCGCTCTGAGGCCCAGAGGCTCTGCCTGCGGGTGACGGTGGGCCTGATGCACCCTGGAGTTCCCTCCACACCCATTGCCTTTTAAATAAGATGCTTGGCTGGCCATTCCATTCTTTAGGCAGGACCAAATTTGAGAACTATCTTATCTGGTCATGGGCAGATCTAGTGGGGAAGGCCTACTAGAGGGCAGCCCAGTTCCTTCCCAAACTGCCTCTACCCTTGGGCTTGGGTGCTCCAAGCCATGGGTGTGGCTACCTTGGGGACAAAACAATGCTCCAGGCCGACACAGCCTGGGACTCCGTGTTCCTACCACGCTGTCCAGGTCCCCTGGCCAGCATGCCTGGCTGCTTCCCAGGGAGCAGGCAAACAAGCCTCTATTGATTCCCCACCATGGCTAGAAGAATGCCCCTTTGTTGAGCATGTCACCCTCCTGCTCCCTGTGTCCTTGTCCACAGGAGAGGCTTTCAGGTAGGGAGTAGCCTGGCCACAGCTCCTTCCCTAGGGGCCCAATAAGAAAGCAAAGGACAGAGCACCAGCAGCTCCTGGAAAAGGCCGCTACTCCCTTCTCTTCTCCTCTCTGGGGTTTCACACACTTGGGCATCCTTGCTCATCACCCTAGTCACCCAACATTACTCATGGGAGGCCCAGTCCTGCAGGTCTCAGTAAAACTCAAATCAAGGAGGCTCATGCCTGTAACCCTAGCACTCTGGGAGGCCGAGGCAGGTGAATTGCTTGAGCTCACAAGTTACAAACAGACCTGAGCAAAAATGAGACTCTGTCTCTACTAAAAATAGAAAAACTGAGGCAAGAGGGTCGCTTGAGCCCAAGAGTTTGAGGTTGCTGTGAGCTGTGATGCCACAGCACTCTACTCAGGGCGACAGCTTGAGACTCCGCCTCAAACAAAATAAAACAAAACAAAACAAAACAAAACACAAAAAACAAACCAAAAAACCCTCAATTCAAGGAATGCCCACTGTTCTGCAATCCCCACCAGAGTGGGAGCCTGCTGCAGTGAGAAGCACCCAGCCCAGAGGTAGAGGAAGCTCGGGCTCTCCCAGAACCTGAGAACTGAGGAACAAATTAACTGGCTTCTACCCATAGCACTGTCCCAGCCACCCAGGCCTGGAGCTGGACCAATCTCAGATCTGCTCAGTCACACGTTCGGTTGGTTCTTGGAAGCCACCTACATTCCTCAGCCTTCCCAGCCTCCCCAGCAGCCTCCATGTGACCTCTCCTTAAGCTGGCCTGGGCTCTCCATTGTGTGTTCACCACCCACTCTGCCCCTATTTCTTGAGCACATACATAGGTCACTAAGACAGTTTCGAGACAGACTGTTATTTCACTTCTAAAAACCTCAGTCGACAGCGTCCTTTCTGGTTCTCCCATGCAACTTTCAACTCACTCTGTCAGTGTTCTTGGGAGGGCTCTGTTTCCATCCATGCAGATTTTACACTTCTTGATTTTTGTGTGTCTCAAAACTTTCATAATGATCTGCATACCATGTGTCAGTGTTGCTCTAGGAACTAGAGATGCTCCTGTGAATGAGGCAGAGTCCCTGCCCTGAAAGACCTCCTGGTCTCTTCAGGGTAGACAGACAATAAACATGTTTGCAAAGAAGTAGTAAAGCCACAAAAACTCTGAAGACAGTCACAGGAATCGAGCCAGGGGAAGCTTGGGGCACTGCAGACACTGGTCTTCACGCCAGGAAGCTGGATCCAGGAGCTCTGCCTCCTCTCAGCTGTGTGTCCTTGCTCATGTTGCCTACCCTCTCGGTGCCTCTTTTCCTCCGCTGTGAGGTGGGACGACGGTAAACTCACCCCCCACCCACTGCTGTAAGAAGGAAGTGTGGTGATGCTTGTGAACAGGTTTGGGGCCCTGGCGCAGCACACTCAGGGTATTATTATCCGTGCCCTGACTTCTAGAATGAGTGAATAGTGGGGGGTGGGATCAGGAACAGCATTGGGGTAAGGAGAAGAAGAGGAAAATGTCAGATCAGGCTTTCTCTGGGTGGAGAGAGGCAGGTGAACGTCTTGCTCAGCCACCCTCACATGACAGGAGGGACCTGCTAACTAGGTCACCTTGCAGGAGGAAGGAGCTATTCTGGGATCCGCTTGCAGTCGCAGGGCAGGAGCGGGAGCTGAGCTCGGCTATTTAGGGGTGGCAGGGAAAGTCATCCAGCAGCTCTGTCTTGGATCCTGGCCCTGTCTTGGGGCTTGGGCCTTGAGAGGCCCCAATGGGCACTGTGTGGGTGCCCTCTGCATGGCTGCCCTCAGCTGTGGGGAGGGGGGGTTATCTGGAACCGTTCCAGCACAACCTTCCCCATCCCCTAGGAACCACCTTCCCAGCTGTGGGTGAGGACAAGGAGGTACTAGACTTGATTTCCCAGCTGGCTGGGAGTCTCAGCTCTTGAACGCAGTAGCCTTGGAACTATGGGTAATTCACTTGGCTGTCCTGGGTGTGGGTTTCCTCACCTATACTGGGGGTACATGCCGGTCTGGCTCAGGGTCTGGCCTAGAGGAAGTGCTTGATAAATGGTCATTGTTTCTAACTGAGCTTCTGGAGCATTCTGTGCTGCAGTGGTGAAATGCAGTCCTGAAAAGAAGCCTGCGCATTGTATGGGAGTGGGGCTGGAGGGAGAGATGATACTGGAGAAGGTGGGCTTTTGAGGCTCTGGATTTGGCTTGACAAGCACGGTAAAAAAGAATCGTTCTGGAAGGAGCCTGGGGCATTGAGGTCAGTCTGACCCATGGGAGAATTGCTCAGCTCCGTGGAGGTTGGGCAGGTGTGTCTTTGTCTCTGAGAGTCAGGTGCCTTGTCTGCAAAAATGAATGTGTAAACACCTCCCGTGCTCTGGCAAGGCAAAAGTAAGGTGATTAACGCACAGCCTTTATTTAGCATAGCATTTGGCACCTAGTAAGTACTCAAGAAATGCTGGCTATTATTGTTATTTAATCCTCCCAGCAAAACTATGAAGAAAGTGTCATTGTCCCCAGTTCATAGATGAGGAAATGGAAGCACAGATTAGGTAATTTATTCAGGTTCTCACTGTTCAAGAGCACTTTTTTTTTTTTTTTTTGAGACAGAGTCTCGCTATGTCGCCCTGGGTAGAGTGCTATGGCATCACAGCTCACAGCAACCTCAAACTCTTGGGCTTAAGCAATTCTCTTTCCTCAGCTTCCCAAGTAGCTGGGACTACAGGTGCCCACCACGATGCTGGGTTATTTTTTTTGTTGTAGTTGTCATTGTTGTCCAGCAGGCCCAGGCCGGGTTTGGACCCACTAGCCCAGGTGTCTGTGGCTGGCGCCCTAACCAGTGTGCTACGGGCGCTGAGCTAGCTTTTTTTTTTTTTTTTTTTGGAGACAGAATCTCACTTGGTCACTCTCAGTAGAGCGCTGTGGGGTCATAGATCACAGCAACCTCAAACTCTTGGGTTCAAGTGATTCTCTTGCCTCAGCCTCTCAGGTAGCTGGGACTATAGGCACCTGCCACATGCCTAGCTAGTTTTTAGAGAGGGAGTCTTGCTCTTGCTCAGGCTGGTCTCAAATCTATGAGCTCAGGCAATCCACCCTCCTCGGCCTCTTAGGTGCTAAGATTACAGGCATGAGCCACTGCATCTGGCCTATCAAAAGCATTTTTACTGAGATTTGAATCTAGTCTAACTCTAGGATTTGCTCTTTTAACTACTACTCCCTATGTCTGGCATGTAGCGTGTGTGCGAGCATATCTGTGTGTATGTGTGCAAGGGTGTGTATGATAAAGTGTGCATAGACATTCAGGTACCTGAAAAATGCCCAGCATGGCAGTTACATAGTCAGAAGTCAGTAATGGGGCAGCTATGACTATGACCATTGTTCAGAATTTAATCGGAAATTATAAAACTTAGAAGTTACTAATGAAAGTAGAGAGTGTGCTGAGATATTAGAAAAGGCAAAAATCCCATCCTCAAGGCACTTGTCAAAAGGAAGAGGCAAAAACTCGAGTCATAAGCAACTTTCATGCAGCATTCTCTGTAATTATGACAAAATGGGAAAAATGTGTGAAGGGGGCAGCTTTGCAAAAACTACAAAAATAACAGGAAAATACCTAATCCTGCAATTTGCTAGTAACAGTTAAAGATCAACCCTATAAATCCTTTTGATGGGCTGGGTGCCTGTAGATCAGTGGCTAGAGCACCAGCCACATACACTGGAGCTGACGGGTTTGAACCCAGCCAGGGCCTGTCAAACAACAATGACAACTACAACCAAAAAATAGCCGGCTATTGTGGCAGGCACCTGTAGTCCTAGCTACTTGGGAGGCTAAGGCAAGAGAATCTAGGAGTTGGAGGTAGCTTTGAGTTGTGATGCCATGGTACTCTACCCAGGGTGACATGAGAACGCCAGTCGAGACCACCTAGAGTCTCTACCCAGTGAAGACTCTGTCTCAAAAAAAAAAAAAAAAAAAATCCTTTTGCCAGGTATCCTGTGGATTTCTGTGTTTTCACAAGCCATGGAGAAGCCCAGCAGACCAAAAGGAAATGTAAATTTTCTTTACAAACCCTAGACCTAGTGACCTCTGCCTTTTAGAATTTGTTCCCATAGCCTCAGGTGGAACAATGGGCTATATAGGAACATCAGGCCTCAGGATTAGAAACACCTGGAGAAATATCTGTCTTCAAACTTGCGTGGTTAGGGGAGGGGCACTGGATACAACATTCGCATCCACGATACCTTGTGAATTTGGCTGTATTTATCTTTTTGTGTCCCCCCCTTAAATTCAGCTAACTGCTTGACCTCACTGCAGCGTTCTTCCTCTTTCTTTCTTTGGGATATCATGCCATCTCCCCACTGTCTTCTCTCTCTCTCCTCATTTTCTCTCCTCTCTCACCCCCTTCTCTTTCTAAGATAAAATAATGTCTATACTTTCATATCCTAATCTTAGTCTAGAGAAATTCTTTTCTCGTCTGTGCAGAGCACCTCCTGAGCTTTCCACCCTAACGATGTGAATATCAAGCGTTAAGGGAGTGGTTACATAAATTACAGTTGATCTCAAGTTGAAAATTACACATTGATTTAAAAAGGTGATAATATGTCTTAAAGTAGAAAATGTTTATGTAATTATGATTACAGGAAAAATGCTGGATATAAAACTCTATTTCTGCTCTAATTATACCCCTATTAAAATATCGACTGTGTGTGGAGAAGAGCTGAGAGAGAATATGAAAACAATTGATGTGTTAGATGCTGGAACTGAGGGTTTCTCTTTATATAATTGATTTAATAATTCAACCATAATTTATTGAGCACTTACTAAGTGTCAGTCACCATGTTGGGTATGGTTATTAGTGTAGATTATTTTAGGATTAGGCTGCAGAATGACAAAGAGAAAAGAGGTTTTATTTCCTCTCAGAACATGCAGGGGGCAAGCAGTTCAAAGCCAGGGTGTCAGCGTCAGAGTGTCAGAGCTATAGCTCTATATGGTGGCTCTGCCATTCCTAGAGACATTCCCTTTTCCATGCAGTCCTAGAGAGCACACCATCATGGCCACATTCCAGCCAGTGGGATGATGATGGGAAGGGGAGGGCATGTGCTTTCCTGGGAATACATCCCATCCCGGGAAAGGTCTCGCTAAAGTTGCTCACACCACCTCCATCCTTATGCAGTGGTTGAACTTTGTCACTTGGCCATGTCAAGCTGCAAGGCAGACTAGACAAGTCATTACTTTGGGGCGGCCATCAGCCCGTTAACATAGAAGGGAGGACAGCAGTAGGGCACCAGCGCTCAGTAGGCCAAACAAAAGCACAGCAGGGGCACAATCTTCACACAGCCCCTGTATCCAGCGAAAGGGGCACTCAGATCCAGAGATAATTACAATGAAGTCTGAGAAGTGCTGTGATTGGGCTACAGCATTACTGGGCCCAGGATGGCCAGTACCACCTGGAGAGGCATCCGGTAAAGATCTTCCCAGGAACAAAGCCCTCCCACCTCTTTTGTACCATGTGGCACAAGACCTGATTGATCTCAGCAGGGAGGAGGCACATTCCTGACCCAAGCTGGGACCATCTAAGGCTCCAGGACCCTAAATGCAGCAGAGTGGCGGAGCTCTGGAATAACCTCCCTGAGGCTTCTACTGCATGGTCCCTGGGACATCCTGGATCTGTCCTTCATAGGGAATTTTGTTAACCTCCACTTCCTTCAGTCTGCGAGGTGTTTCACTAGCCTCCCAAGAAATCCATCACCAACCATTACTTTGTTTTGGCTTAACGTAGCTACTTGAGACCAAAACAAGCTGAACCAATGCAGGGATCAGGGTAAGTTAACAAGCAGTTTCACTGAGCTTCAATTCCAATTTCCACCCCCTCCAAACCCCAGGGGTAAAATGAGAAGCGGGAGGGTTCTAAGGAGGGCAAAAGGGAAGATTTTCCAGACGGGAAATCAGCAGACTATAAATCTAGAAGCCTTTTATTTCTGTCAGTGGTTTATTGATTAAGCAACAAGATGACCACGGAGAAGAGAAAATATTTAACAAAGGCAGGAGTGGGACCTGGAGCCAGAAGCTGGTGGTGGCCTCTGGGTGAACGGCCAAGTTCTGTCCCCTGCTGCCCACCTGGTTGCTGCTTCGCCCCGTGTGCCCCATGACCCTAGGCACGCCAGGTCTCTCTGGACCTGTTTCCTTGATTCTGAGAGAATATCAAGGGTACTTGAGCAAATTAAAAGCCACCACAGTGATATCTCCGAAAACTTTTAAAACACCCTTGTGATGTCATTAGCAATCCTTTCTACCCCTGACCTCCCCTGAATTCAGTCCATCAGCAGTTTCCAAGAGCTTGGCCCCCACGCTGTGGCCAGCATCCACATGCTTCTCCCCACCAGCCTGGTCACCAAGTCCCTGAACCCCTGCTTTGCCTCCTAACTGGCCTTCCTACTGTTCCATTTGTCTCCTTCCAACCTGTTCTCCACAAAATAGCCAACATGATCTTTTAAAAATCAGATCAAGTGGAGGAAGCCAGTCCAAAAAAGCTGCATACTGTACAATTTTGGAAAAGGCAAAAACTATGGAGATAGGAAGAAGTTGAGAGGATGGCAGAGGCTTGGGGGAAGAGGGAATAAGCAGAGCATGGGAGTCCGAGGTTAGGATGGTGAGACTACTCTTTGTGATATGGTAATGGTTATACATGGCACACATTGGTCAAAACTCAAGTTCAACACACAGAGTGAAGTCTAATGTGAACCATAATGATGTGTTGGTTCATCATCTTCAAATGTACCACACAACTGCAAGGTGCTAATAACAGGGGAAAATGCGCACGCACGTGCGCACATGTGAGAGAGTGTGTGTGTGTGTGTGTGTGTGTGTGTGTGTGTGTACAGGTACACCGTAGGGGAGAAGGAACTCTCTATACCAGTGATTTTCAACTGGTGTGCTTCGGCGCACTGGTGTGCCATGAGAGGATCTTAGGTGTGCCACAAAAATTTTTAAAGAACATTAATAGAATTGTTTTTGAAAGAAGCTCAAAGCATAGTAAGTATATTCTTTTTTTTACTCTTTTTCCCGTGGAAGTTTAACTATAGGTTCAAGTGAGCCGTGAGATTAAAAAAAGGTTGAAAAACACAGCTCTGTACTTTCCACTCAATTTTTCTGTAAATCTTAAACTACTCTAACAATAAAGTCTATTAATCTTAAAAAAAATCAGATTACGTCATTTCCCTGTTAAAACCCTCCAATGAACTGCCAAGTTTAGTGGCATGCACCTGCAGTCCCAACTACTCAGGAGGCTGAGGTGGGAAAATGACTTGAGCCCAGGAGTTTGAGGCTGCAATGTGCTGTGATTGTGCCACTGCGCTCTATACTGGGTGACAGGACAAGACGCTGTCTCAAAAGCAAGCAAGCAAACAAAACTCTTCAACAGCTTTCCATTGCACTTTGAAAAACATAGTAAAAACTTTTTCCTCTGGTTCATGAAGCCCCCATGATATGGCCCTTCTTGTTGTCCCCCTTCACTGGCAAAGACTCTGCACTGAGCTTCTTTCTGTTCCCCTCATATGCTCAGTTTGTCCCCATCTGGGGGCCTTTGCACTTGCTATTCCCTCTGTCTGGACACTCTTCCCCCACTACCCCCAATTTTCAGAAGGTTGCTTTCCTCTTATTGTTCAGGTCTTAGGTAATTGTTACCTCCTTAGAGAGGCCATCCCTGACCACCCAGCAAGAGCAGCCACCCTGTCACTTGATGCCATATCATCCTATTTGAACTTGGCACCAGTCACTAGCTGCTGCTTTTCTTGCTTATGCATTTGTTTCCTCACTTAGTGCCTGGGTCTGCTCTAGAATGCAGGTGCCACGGGAATAGGAGTCTTCTCTACCTTCTTCACTGCTGTGCTCTGAGCTCCTAAAACAGTGCCTGACACATCAAAGGTGCTTGAGAGATACTTGTTGAGTAAAGGAGTGAGAAAGTGAATGAATGAATACATGAATTTGTTGAAACTCACTCAGGGCTAAGTCTATGCTGGATTCTGGATGAGGCCTGGTTTGTGACACCTGGAATCTCACAGTCCAATAACACACAGGGTTTATACTGAACCTTCTGAACAAAATGGCAGAGTGGTTAAGAGCACAGGCCATGGAGTCAGACTGCACAAGTTCAGATCCTGGCTCTGGTCCCTAACAGCTGTGTATATAAAACACTCAGAAAGGTTCTTAGTGCCTCTTATATGCTTAAAAAAAGCTAGTGATCATTATTATCATGCAGACCATATAAGATAGACCTCTAACATCAGAGTTCAGGGAATCTAAGAAATCTTTTCATTCATTTGTTCCTGGATGCCTTGTTGCAGCTATCTGGAAGCAAACATGAAAAGAGGCAGAGCAGGGTATTTTGGGAAAAATTGAATTTAAAATATGGAGCAATTAATATTGACTGTACTAAAAGGCTTCCTATGCATGGCAACCTGGTGTAGCCTCAGTTTCCTCCGCTTTTAAAGTGGGGACTATAGCTCCTCCCTTTGCAGAGGTGTGAAGAGTGTATGCACGTCTCTGTGTGAAGCGCCAGCACAGCAGTGGGACATAGTAGTTGACGACAAATGTTACCTTCTTTGCTTCCAACACCCATCCCCACACTGCACCAGAGGCAGCCACCTAGCCCTCAGCCAGGGATTTGTCACCACTGTGTTTAAAAACTCTTCACTCTTCCAGAGCTTTCTGAGATAATGGGAATGTTCCTTAGCCTGGCGTCTGGGACCCTCCTCGTCTACCCCAAGCTACCTGACCGGCCTGCTTCCCTGCCATCCCTTTGTAACTAAGGTGTTGTCAAGTTAATGAATCGTTGTTTTTTTTTTTTTTTTTTTTGGTGATGTGGCGGATGTACCATGTCTTGTAGACCCCATACACTTTAACATATTAAGGGTTCTGAGAAGGCCTGCAGAAAAGGAATCTGTTTAACCTTCTTCAATCCAGAATTTTCCAAGTAATTTTGCCCATGGTGCCCCATTAATACGCCACAGAACATACTTTCAATTCCAGAGCACCCTTTGTGATTACCTGCCTACAGGCTCTGCTTAAACTGGCCTCTCTTTCCACAGAGCCCTTCTTCCCAGTCAGTGTTTACTCATCCCTGGAGGCCCCATGGCTGCCCCCTCCGCTGGGCTGCCTCAGTCTGTGTCCTGCCTCCTGTGCTGGCTCCCCCAGTCTCAACTCCTGGTACCTGGCCTCCCTTGCACTGCCTTTTCCTGTCCTTGAGGCCTATTTAAGTCCTGTCTGTTCTCAGGGGATCATCAAAAAGCACCTCCTCTAAGGACCTTCTCTCTAGCCCTCAGTCAGGAAAACATTTCTCTTTTCTCGTGTCTTTAGAGTGACAGTGAAAGCTTGCCGAGGACAGATCCATACTTTGGGTTGGTCCACGGTGCTCTGCACTCAGCGAGCACTCAGGAAGTACACCCTCGTTCATCCATTCTGCCCACATTCACTGCACACCTGTCCTGCATCCTATGCTAAGTGCTGGGACATGTTGGGGTCACAAATAGGTGTGGAAGGCAATAGGCAAGTGGCAAAAAGTTAAGACTCTGGAACAGACAGTCCAGGTTCAAATCCTGGAACTAGCACTTACTAGTGTGCATGCTTGGGCATGTTACTCGACCTCTGTGTCTCAGTCTCCTCTTTCATAAAACAGGGAAGGAATGTAGTATTTATCTTCAAAGGTCACTGTAAGGGTTCAGCACGATGCCAGAGGAAAGTCCCCAGTACATAGTAAGGGGGATGTGTCAGTTATTCTAATTGTAATAAATGCTTCCTGCCTCACAGAGTTTACAGTCAGATAGGGAAGTCAGACATTGGATAACTATTATACAAGTAATATCTATGTTTTCAATAAGTAACTAGAAGGAAAAGTACAGTGCACATTGGGAGCATAAAACAGATGGGCCAGGCTTGTCCAGGGGATGAAGTAAGGTTTCTCAGAGAAAAGCCACTTTTCTCTCCAAGTAAAATTAATGCATTAAGTCAAATCCTATTAAAAATATAAAAGTGAGTCTGAGGATAAGCAGTGGTTGCAGCCATGGCTAGGGCATTCCATGCATAAGGAACAGCACCTGCAAAGACACTGAGCTAGAGCTTGGCACCTGTAGCTCAGTGGTTAGGGTGCCGGCACATACACCAGGGCTGGCGGGTTCGAACCAGGCCCAGGCCTGCTACAACAACAAAAAATAGTGGGGTGTTGTGGCACCTGTAGTTCTAGTTACTTGGGAGGCTGAGGTAAGAGAATCGCTTAAGTCCAAGAGTTTGAGATTGCTGTGAGCTGTGATGCCACGGCATTCTATTGAGGGGAACATAGTGAGACTCTCTCTCTCAAAAAAAAAAAAAGATACTGAGCCAGGAAAGTGGTTGGCATTTTGGAAGAGCTCAGAGAAGGCCAGAGTGGCAAAAAGCATAGAGGAGAGAGCAGAGGTGGAAGGTGAGTTTGCAGAGGGCCAGCAGGGCCTGGGAAGGACTGGGCTTTATCCCAGGAGCACTGAGAATCCTGGAAGGTTTTAATCAGGGCAGTGACCCCATTACACCTGCATCATAGCAGACCATCCCAGAGACTAGTAGCGGACGCCAGCAGAAGATTGATACAGATGTGAGAAGATGGTGGCATAGACTGGGGTGTTGGCCTTGGGGAAGGAGAGAAATGCAGACAGGAGATCAGAAGAATGACAGGAAGGAGTGACTGATGGGAACGGGCAGGGTGGGCCATGTGAGCTGCCGAGGATGCACAGGATGTACAGTGTGAGCTACCGAGAGACTGGAGATGAACCAACTCGCATGCCAGGGGCGGGATGCATTCATTTTGGACATGCTGAATTGGAGGTTGCAGATAGGGTTAATCATTTAAGAGTAAAAGTACTACATGAAGTCACTTCATACCATATTAATAAAATAAAGTAATTATATTTATTATTTTAAAGTAAATGCAAAAGTAATTTACATTTACTTTAAAATAATGTTATAAAAATAAAAGTTAGAGTAAAAGTAATACATGAAGTCACTTCATACTATATTAAGAATATAAAATTATAGGCTCAGTGCCTGTGGCTCAAACAGCTAAGGTGCCAGCCACATACACCTGAGCTGGCGGGTTCGAATCCAGGTTCGAATCCAGCTCAGGCCTGCCAAACAACAATGACGTCTGCAACCAAAAAATAGCTGGGCATTGCGGTGGGTACCTGTGGTCCCAGCTACTTGGGAGGCTGAGGCAAGATAATTGCTTGAGCCCAGGAGTTGGAGGTTGCTGCGTCGTCCCAGGTGATGCCACAACACTCTACCTGGGGCAACAGCTTGAGGCTCTGTCTCCAAAAAAAAAAAAATAAAATAAAGAATATAAAATTATAGATTGAACAGTGACAGGATTGAGATAGATAACTTGTGTGTTATACTCATAAGTGCTGTGTCCATCACTTATTTTAATGGAAAGGGGTTACAGATGGAGCCCCAGTATAGCATGGGGGTGAAGAGTTTTAGTGGGGCTTAGGCCACAGTAGACTCTCAGCAGCCATTGGCTTTTACCAGTCCTGGGCATGAGTGAAGTCTCTCGACAGAAATCACAGTGCAAGCACTCTGATCTCATTTCGGAAAGTTACTTGTTCATTCAACAAATATTTGATTTTCTGTCTATCAGTGTTCTAGGATTTGGGAATATAATAGTGATCTCAAAATTCTTTAGCTTCTACTGGAGAACACAGACAAAAAACAGGTCAGTATATAATTGAACATCAGACCAACTGCTATAAAGGAAAAGAAAGTAGAAACAAGAACTGGTACACGGCTCGGCACCCACAGCACAACGGTTATGGTGCCGGCCACACACCCCGAGGCTGGTAGGTTCGAACCAGCTTGGGCCTGCTAAACAACAATGACAACTGCAACAACAACAACAAAATATCTGGGCATTGTGGTGGGCGCCTGTAGTCCCAGCTACTGGGGAGGCTGAGGCAACAGAATTGCTTAAGCCCAAGAGTTTGAGGTTGCTGTGAGCTGTGATGTCACAGCACTCTACCCAGGGTGACATAGAGAGACTCTGTCTCAAAAAAAAAAAAAAAAAAAAAAAAGGATTGGAACTTGCTGGGAAGAGCTCCATGATTCAAGTGCTTTAGGACTCATAAGGGTAGACACTTGAGTTCCAATAAGACAATTATGAAAGAAGAGATTTATTTTTGTCATCTTTAAGTTTATGTATTAAATAACTGACATAAAATACTGGAAACTTAATAGAGCATGAAATAAAAGCCATAAAAATGAATGATGAGACCAGTAGATACCAATAGAAAATCAATAGAAGAAAATGGTTCACCGAAAAAATTCAGGATCATTCAAAAGCAGAAATTCATTAAGAGAAACAGATAAATTTCAAAAGCAGGTAAGAATGGGATACTTGAGTCTTCAGTAATCCAATTAATAAAAAGAAGTAGAGCAGAAGAGAAAAATACTTAATTTTTTTTTTTTTTTTTTTTTTTTTTTTTTTTTGGTGATTTGACCCAAATTACTGTATTAAGAAAGCATAAAATGACATTGATGACAAAGAGTAAGGAGCAGCAATTAAAAGAGGATTTAGGATTAGTCATTGCACAGGGAAAAAGTACAATGTCCTGGAAAAGACTTGACAGCTTTCACAAGTTTGTCAACAATCATAAAAATCAACACATGACCCATAGCAAGTTGTGAAGCTGGAAGAAACTTTTCTAAATCCTTACTTAAAAAAAAAAAATACTTTCCAATAAACCATACTAGAGGGAAGGCTAATTCATCTCTCTCTTCTCTCTATAGAAACACAAAATGACAAAAAAAAAAAAAAAAAGAAAAGAAAAGAAAAGAAAAAAGAAAACAGTTGTCCTGAATAAAGAGGCAATCAAAGAAAAGTAAGCTGAAGTGTAGAAAATTATACAGGTGTTGTCAGATAGGCAATTAATAAAAAGATTATGTATTTTTCTGGATTCTATAATTTTTGAGTTATATAAATAGCTGCTAAAATTTTATAATCCATTGTGATTTATTTTTTTACTACAAGGAAACCTTCATGCTCTTACCTGCATTGGTTAGCTGTTGCTATAGTACTACCGTGTAACACACCGCCCCCAAACTGAGTGGCTTGCAAGTGTTTATTTGCATAGGCCTACAGACCAGTGGGGTGCTGCAGCTCTAGAAAACCACTAGGTTTTCTAGGCTTGGCCAGCTGGATGGCTTTCCTCCCTCTGTCCCTCATCTTCCTTTTAGGAACAGCATGCTAACCAGCAAATGCCCTCACGCTGATGGTACGAGTAGGCAAAACTTAGAAATGATACGCTGTGATTTCTACTCAATCTCATTGGCCAAAGCAAGTTACCTGGCCAAACCCAGAGTCAAGAAAAGTGGGAATATATTCTGTCTCGTTAATGGCCAGAACTGACTGCAAAGTCATATGGCAAAGATGTGGACATGTGGAGACGTGAAGAATTTGGTCCAATAATGCAATCTCCTATAGTACCTAATTTTGTACTTGTAACTTTGTAAGCTTTTTCTTAAAGAGCCCCCCAGTTGTACAAACTTCAGGCTTTCACAAAACCTGGGCCTATCCCTTTTAATAGTACCCAAGCTAGCAAGAGGATGACTGCTCTAACAATGAACATTCTGCAAATAAGAGCTTCATGGGTATTTTTGAAATACTTGATACAATGAAGTTCTATTGAGTTCAAAGTCCACTTACACCATCTCAAGCAATTTCATTCGTTTATGACAGAAAAGAAAGTATTGTTAGATTCTTGAAATAAAATTTCAATTTATTTTAAAATTTAGGCCGGGCACAGTGGCTCATGTGGGAGGCAGGATGGGAGGTTTGCTTGAGCTCAGGAGTTCAAGATGAGCCTGAACAAGAGTGAGACTCTGTCTTTACGAAGAATAGAAAAACTAGCCGGGCGTTTGGTGGATGACTGTAGTCCCAGCTACAGTGTAGGCTGAAGCAAGAGGATTGCTCAAGCCCAAAAGTTTGAGGTTGTTGTGAGCTGACGCCACGGCACTTTACCAAGGGTCACAGAGTGAGACTCTGTCTCAATAAATAAATAAAATAAAATAAAATTTTGATTAGGAATTTTGTGTAGCAGGCAGCGCCTGTGGCTCAAAGGAATAGGGCGCTGGCCCCATATGCTGGAGGTGGGCAGGTTCAAGCCCAGCCCTGGCCAAAAACTGCAAAAAAAAGAATTTTGTGTAGCTATTTCAAACACAAAATCTGATCTAAAATTGATATTCACGGAAGCAAGCTCAAATCACTAAGAAAAAATGTTGAAAAGATTTTATTTGGAAGTATTTACATACTCAACACTTCATATCTTTCCTAATTGTTTTTTAGGGGTATCCCAGGTGCACAAAATCAAATGACCATAATCCTTCGTTTATAATACACTCTCAACATTGGTCTGGGTATACAACACTTTGGTTTTATTTATAACAATGTATCATGTCACCCAAATCAAAGCTAGTACCTTGACTGTAACCCACAAGTAACCATATATCACTGCACAGGAGTGTTCTGAGGATCAGCTAAGATGGTACAGGAGAAAATCTTTCCTACAGCAACTGTTTGTTGAGCCTGAGTGTTTGTAAAGTGGAGCCAGGGAAATTAAGTGACATGCTCAAGGTCACCCAACTAAGAACAACCTGCTGCTGCCTTCTCAGTGCTGGGATTCAGGAGAATTTCTAGATAATTTCCCCATCTCAGTTTCTTTCTTCTATTATTATCTCTTCTCTTCCATTCCAAAAAAGTCCATTTTCAAAAGCTCACCATACACCACAGTTCCCCTTGACTCCATCTGCTTCGGCTTTTTCTTATCTGACAGGAACAGAATGAACTAGATCAGGGTCTCTCTAACAATGTTGAATAGGAAGTCAGGTTTATTTAGAACTCAACTTCTTTGGCTCTGTTACCACTGGCCTTGGCTTAGTCACGTTTTGGGAGTGTCTCAAAACAACCAGGTCTGGGCATGGGTCCCACAAGGACGCCTGCGGGTGACAGTGCTATGCCCCTGAACTTGGGAATAACAGAGTAGGTGTTCAGTATTTGTTGAATGAATAAATGAACATGTCAGAGAGATTCAGGGTCACCCTTAGGAGATAGTGACCTCATTCTAAAGGCATACAGAACCAGAGAAAGGAATATGGCTCATTGGAAGATTTCATGGTGTTACAGTGAGAAAGATTTGGAAAAGAATATGAATATATTAAAGTTACAAAAGTTAAAAGGTGTAACTGGCTCAGAAATTGGATGGAGAGAGAAATGGAGTGGAACAGAATTCACAAATAGACCCAAACATATAAGAGAATATGGTATATGATAAAGTGGCATTTCTTTTTTTTTTCTTTTTCTTTTTTTTTTTTTGAGACAGAGTCTCATTTTTATCGCTCTTGCTAGAGTGCTGTGGTGTCACCGCTCACAGCAACCTCCAAATCCTGGGCCCAGGAGACTCTCCTGCCTTACCCTCCCAAGAAGCTGGAACCACAGGCACCCGCCACAATGACTGGCTATTTTTTTTGTTGCAGTTTGGCCGGGGCCAGGTTCAAAGCCACTACCCTCGGTATATGGGGCCAGTGCCCCACCCACTGAGCCACAGGCACTGCCCAATAAAGTGGCATTTCACAAAAATGAGAGAAAAATATGTTAGGATAAATGACAAGCCATCTGGGGGAAAAAAATCAAACGGTATTATCTAATTTACTGCATGCAATTAATATGTATAAGTTTAAAAAACAAAGGAATAAAAATACTAGAAGAAAATATCAGAGTGCCACTTTATCATATACCATATGCATCGTCCCAGGATCCTTTTTAGAATCATGGAGTGGAGAAAATCTTTCTAAAATATGACACAAATCCCAGAAGTTATCAAGAAAAAGATGGACAGATCTGACTATATAATAATTTTTTTCTTCTGTATGGGGAAAAAAATCATACACAAAGCAAGTGACAAACACCAAACTGTAAAAAATATAGATTTGCTTTCTACATGACAACTGAGGGCTAATAGTCTGATATGCAAAGACCTCTTACAAATCAACTTTTTAAGAAAAGTACATAGTAAAATAAAGTACATAGGTCGAGGTCCAGTATCACCAGCTCATTAACCAAGAATCTAACTATTATTCTTCACTTCCCTCCATAGCACCAATGACGGGTAAGACTCCCAAAGCTGGGACAACCTAAGACAGGATATAGAGAGGCTGCACGGTGGATTACATTCATAGTACCCAAAGACGGGTAAGATCACTCTGTGTTCAGTCAACCTAAGACAGGGACCAAACCATTGATGTTTGTATCCCCATGACGGGTAAGACTGAAACTGCAAGAGCAGGCAACCTAAGACCGGGGCTATGTTTATGCGCCATACAAAAAACAAAAGAGGGAATTGTTGGGCCCTGCCATGTGCCTGAGGCCTAGTGCAACTTCCGGAGGCTGACTAGAAGTAGATCTATCGAACTACTTCCGCGTAGCAACGACTCAGCAAGGCCCGGCCTGAAACTGCCTCTACCTAGATACAGCCAACGTGGTACCATGCCATTGGCCCAACCCTGTCACGCACCTCATCCCCCGCCTTCTTTCCCTGCCCCTTCCCCACTCTCTATATAAGCGGGTGCTTGACGCAATAAAGTTGAGTTCCTGCTTAAAAAAAAAAAAAAGAAAAGAAAAGAAAAAAAAAGAAATGAAATCAGAAAGGAAGAGCAAAGAGAGGGAAGGAGGGAGGGGAGTGTGGCTTTGGTGTGTGCTACACCTTTTGGGCGCAAGACATGACTGTAAGAGGGACTTTACCTAAAAAATGCAATCAGTGTAACCTGGTTTATTGTACCCTCAATGAATCCCCAACAATAAAAAATAAAGAAAAAAAAAATGTCTCTGCCTTTAAATTTAAAAAACAGTAAAATGTAGCCACTCTTCATGCTTTATTCAAATTCTGTATTTAAAAATGCTTATAGTGTCCCTATATCTGTGCATAATTTTAAAATTCTCTGACCAATATTCTACCTAATAGATTATTTAAGTGAATTAAGCTGTTTAATTCCCTCTGTATTTAAAATAATAGACTGCCACCACCATCTAATTTTATTATCTACTGTATCTTCTTCCATTGATGTAAATGTACAATTAGACTACTCACAGTAGGCTATAAACCACCTTTTAACAAAGGGTTGTGTCATTCAGCTTTTCAGTTTTACAATTCCTGGAATATGGGAGATCCTTAGTCATTCGTGTAGTCGTGGAACACCTGAAAACTGTTGGCTAGGTCCTGGAAAGATGGAGATTCAAACAAAAAAAGAAAAAGGAAAGTCTTTGCCCTCAAGAAAAACCCAGTTTACTAGAGAAAAAAGGCAAATTCCAGACATGGACATTCACCTAATACTAGCTCACCCTGTTTACACTCTGCACTAACCTGAGTCCCATGGAAGTTAGAAACACAAGTCGGAGGACCCCTACCCCTCCACCCCCTGGCTGTTCAATACACAGCTTACACAGGAATATAGAGTATGTGGAAGAAAGGCATTTCAGACAGAAGACATGAACCCTACCTTTTCTGCCAACCTTCAAGGAAACGCATTAGCATTTTGTTTTGGAGTGATGGAGCAAATAATGTGATAACTAATTTTCATTTTAGAAAAGTTACTTTAGCAACCCTGTTGAAAATAAGTTGTAAGAAGGAAGCAGGAGCCAGTGAGAGCTATCCCAAGTCTTGTTGTATTCCAAGTAAGAACAACAAGGACCTGAAATAAAGAGGTGATAGTGGGAAAGGGGAAGAGAGAAAGGTGAGATATTCTAGAAGAGGATTTGCTGGCTGTGGGTGCAGGGAATAAAAATGAAGACTGTAGGGCAGGCTCATCACACCTGGCTCAGAGAACAGGGAACATGGTAATTGCCCTCGCTGAACAGCACCAACAACAGATTGATGGGCTTGTAAGGTGGTAAATGATGAGTTTAATTTCAATCATGTTGAACCTGAGATATTTTTAGAATAAGCAGGTGGAGAAGTCCAGTAAGGGGCTGGGTGCTGTGTTGTAAAATTACGAAGAAAGATGTGGCTGGTGTTATGATTTTGATGGGGATAGCAGTGATAAACTCTCAGTCAGTGACAGAGCTGAGACATACCAGGGACATTATCTAATGAGGAAAAAAGAGGGCAAATGGCAGACCCCCCAATGACACCCATATTTAAAAGCCTGATAAGAAAGAATCAATTGTGAAAGGGAATAGAAGGTACAGAAGCTCTTTTTCTGCACCCTCCAGATACTGCTTCCCTGAACAAATGAACATTGTCAGCTACACAGAATTTCCGTGGATGGATATCCATTTATTTCCAAGATGCTGTCATGGCTCAAAATTTTTGCCATTGCTCAAAGACGACTTGATTAGGGCTCCTTTCATCTTACCTTTAGACCAGCAGTGTTTTTTTAGTGTCTTCAAGGGTGGCAAAGCCTTATTCTTTGACAATAAGTGTGTTTCCTTAGAAAGAGCATATATGTCAAGAAGCTCTAACTACCTAGTAATGATCCTTATTTTCCCTCAAGAGCATTATAAACTGAGTATGAAGGCAATTTCAACATAAGGAAAGTAAAAAGCCAGATTTTAATCATCTTCCAGTAAAGCACATACTCTCCCAAAAGGACTTCCTTGGAAGATGTTTTAATAAGCAAATTCATAACATATTTTATAGAAATAAAATCAAGCCATGTATATTACTACCTTAGGTAATCTGACCTCTAAATAATATTATTGAATCTATACAACTTAGTGTGGCTTCTCTCTCTCTCTCTCTCTTTTTTTTTTTTTTTTTTACAAACCCATCAACTGTCTTATTAAGATTAATGACTCCATGTAAATGTAGACCTTATACTAAAGCTTCATTAAAATTCTTACTTGCCCTTACATCTTTAGACATTACTTTATTGCTTTTGCACTACTGGCTTACCTTAATTTACATGAGTTGTCTGTTTTATAAAGACATCAAAGAATGGAGGATTTGTCCCCTGTTCCAGTAGTTAATAGCTCTTAGCACTGTTTTTCTTCCTTCTCCCTTAAATTCTTTCCACTGCTGTAACTTAAAGACATTTACAATATAACTTACAATCAGTATAATAGACATTTATTTTAGAAACAGTAAATGGTACAGATCATCCATATTGTGTACCAATGAATCATGTTTAGGATGAGAATA
Organism: Loris lydekkerianus; assembly: GCA_963574355.1. NCBI lineage: Eukaryota > Metazoa > Chordata > Mammalia > Primates > Lorisidae > Loris > Loris lydekkerianus. Next base: position 24,269 of record CAUYPK010059125.1, on the reverse strand, counting down.
AAATAGAGTGAATTATGATTTCTACGTTTGATTAGCTCATGAAACACAATATGCTAAAGACAGCACTGGATTGAAACTTCCTGAACACGTAAATAAACTGGTCAGACAACCAAGAAATCATCCTATTGAAAGAGTTTTGGGGCTGATATCGGGGATTCCTAGAATTTGAGGTTTAAGCTTAAATCAGCCTCGATTATTGCTATAATGAAAGGCCCTTATAGCCCCACCGTGGCCTTCTTAACCTTGAACAGTTGTGGAACAAATTTCTAGGAAAAAGTATACATTCCAGTTTTGATTGTGGCTATGATTTTCAAGTTTTTCATGTAAACATTGATTGAATTCAGCTAATTAAATGTTAAGAAACATTTCTTTTTAGTGTATGACTTCAAGTATTATAACTAATACATCTAGAAAATTCCCCTCAGTGAATAGAAGGTTGCTAAATGGAATGTTTAGTCTTGTTATTATTATTATTTAAGATTTACTAAGATTTAATAAATTGCTTGATGATCATATCACAACATTTGGATATGATAAGTTGTCAAATCAGTATTTGGAAATGTTTGAATGAAGGATGCTGGGCCTCGTAGGAGATTCTTGATAAGTTAAAAGCTTGTACTGGGTGAATATTAAGGCTCCAATTAACTCTGTATTGCAAAGATTGCTACACACATAAGTTACTTCAGAGTGAAAGTGTTAGTATTCAGTTCAACTTCTTTCTTACAAACCACTTTGCAAGAATAATCCTATACATCAATTTAACTGTTTAAACTCTGTGAATGTTTCGATTATGTCAATTCATTTTTTTAGCTCTAGGAGAGCATTCAGTAAGTCCTTGTAAATCCTGGTTAAGTGTAACTAGAGACTGTGCAGCCCTTTAAACTCTCTCCTGAGTGTTCCAGTAGCATAATCGGTTAGCGTGTGGTACTGATAAACTCTCTCCTGTCCCTCCCTCCCCCATCCCCACACATTCAGAAAGCAAGGAAATGATTAAGATTCTGGTGCCAGTTACTGGTGAGTCGTATTTTGTCTCCATCACCAGATATTCAATTATGATAAAATTTCAAGTTTCAATCCCTTCTGTTACATTCCCACATACATTTTTGTATCTATCATGACTTGTGACTTTTTTTCTCATCTTCCATCCCTAAGTACTATATTATACATAACACAATATATTATAACATATTATAACATATGTGATATTATAACATAATGTGATGACTGTTCCACAGTCTCCTGGAATTTTTTTGAAGCATCCTAATATATTACACCAAAACATACCAAAGCCACACATTTTAGTCACATGCATAGCCCTTCCCTGACTGTATAATCAGCCAACTATCAAGGTAAATCAGTAATGACAGTGCCTGCCTCCACATCATCACTGAATGAAGTGCTCTGCTTAGAAACGTCCTATAGATATCCGTACAATGTAATTACAAAGGAATAAAGTTTGGGGGATGAACACGTTTGATGCTTGTACTTTGCTAAGTGGAAAATTATGAGGTCATGGATAATTCACTACTGAACAATGAATAGAGAAAAACAAATAATTCTGTGCACACTTATGCTTGCATGTGAAATGCTTAGCTCTAGGAACATGAAATTGCCGAGATAAATAATTACATAGATAGAATTTTTAAGGCTATTCTGGTCAAACTAACCCAGCCCTTTGGTGCCTAAGTAGAAAACATGGGATCTTATTAAATTTAAAGGAAAGGAAAGATGAATAATGTGACTGATATTTGCTGATCTTAAATTACATGCCAGACACCCTGTTCGCCTCTTCTTGTGCATCTTAACATGATATGATTACAAGATGACCCTCAGACATACATATTAACTATACCAAGAGTAGCACGCAGACAGCCAGTGGCTGGTATAGACTTCTTTCAGCTTACTATTATAGTCATTTTTCATCGGGAGCAAGGATTCTGGTTTTAAATTGGTCTCTTGACTTTTATGACTATTGAACTTATTTTACATTCATATTTTGCTAATCACTGGCCTCCCTTTCCTCTTAGCCCCAACTAAAAGACTTCTCACCACAGCTCCATTCCTATGAAACCCATCAGAAGTTAGCTGTCTTTGACCTAAATATCAGTTGAATGGGATAGGTTTTTTCCTTTGGTAAAAACTCCCAAATTCTCGGTGGCTTATCTCAACAAGTATTTTTTTTCCTCCCATAATATTGGCCCAACACGAGTTGAGAGTTGGGGTCCTCATCACTTTGGAATCCAGGGGGTGCAGAACTTTTAAAGCTTTCGTGAATACTACTGCAAGGGAAGAGATGGCTGGAGAATATTATCATGGCAATTAAGGACTCTTAGTTACATATAAAACTAGATACATCCCTTCTGTCAACATCTCACTGGACCAGCCAGTCAGTGGTCATGTCCAAGTTCAAGGAGGTTGAAGAAGTACAAAACTGCCAAACCCATAGGAGGAGGGAAAACCAAATGTAGACATCCTCTACAAGCAGATGGCCCCACCACCCCCAGAGCCATTAAAATACGAGTATCCCTCCCACCACCTGCAAACATAGAGACGTGGGTCCTCACTCCCTGCTTCTCCTTTCTCAGCTAAGAGATAAAGAATCAGTTGTATGTTACCTATATGTGTCTATCTCACTTCTCACAACAGACAGTAAGGTAAGCATTAATAATATGTACAGTCAAAGGAGCTGAGATTTAGTGTCCCATTCTTACATATGAGAAATTCCAGTACCTTATATATAAGCATGCATGTTATTGCACCCAGCATTGAAACCTAGACCTTTGGGACTTAAAATTCTCAGCATATACCAATTTCTAAAAAAATAAAAATAAAAAAATCCCCAAAAAACAAACAAACAAAAACTTCTTTTTCTTTCTTTCTTTTTTTTTTTTTTTATTAATTAAATCATAGATGTGTACATTAATGTGAGCATGGGGCACCATACACTGGTTTTATAGAGTGTTTGACACATTTTCATCACACTGGATAACATAGCCTTCCTGGCATTTTCTTAGTTATTGTGTTAAGATATTTATATTCTACATTTTCTTTAAGCATAGCTCTCCAAGACTTGCTCTTTTATCACTGTCTAGAATAATTATTGTCCTCAATCCTCAAATCCTACCTCGCAACCTAAAGAAACCTTCATTTCTGTATGCCTGACCTCATGTGGCACCTTCATGCTGGACTCTCCTCTGTCCTCCTAACAAATACTAATCTGATTTTAAGGTGCAGTTCACAAATTCATGGCTTCTGTGAAGGCTTTTCTGATTGTTGCCTTTACACAAAAGTTAAATAAGCTATCTGTCCATCAGTACCTTCCCATTGCACCCAATGCATGTTCTTATTAAACTAATTTTTGTCGAATTCACTATCTTTTGTGCCTGTTACTTGCTATTATAATAAGGAGCTTTGAGAATACCTTTTCCTCATTTTTACAACTAGGCATCTACACATCCGTGTTGATGATTAATCTGTGGGCTTTGGATGAGCGTTCAGTGAATACGGAACACACGTGGAGCAGCGTTTCAAGGCACAGACTCTGGAGCCAATCTGCCTCAATTGGGATCCTGCCCTCCACTACTACCATTATCTGACATTGTCCAAATTAACTTCCCTGTGCTTCATTTTCCTCATCAGTAAATGTAAAGCGATAAATAATATAATATTTTAATTGTTTTGTCAAGGTTATCATGAGGATTAAACAACATACATAAAGGTTTTATGTGAGTATTCATTAAAATCAGTAGTGGTTGTGATAATAGAAGCTGTAGTGGTAAAAGTAATAGAGGTAATTCATGACATTTCAATACCTTGTAGCAATTATAAATCTATGTCTTTAGGTCAGATTTATTTTAAATGGCAAAAGATCAGCAGGTAAAACTACACAATTTTTATATTATAAATATAAAATACAAATAGCTATACTGTTCTATTCATACCTTCAAGAAACACTATATATGTTAAGTGACAAACTCATACTAAAAATATAACATGGGCCCACAGATGGGATGGTTCAATTTTTTTTTTTTCTGACTTGCTGTTTGTTAATGTAGAATTAATTCCTCTTGTAGTATGATGTAGCCCACTAATAGATATGTAAGCATGAAGCAGCCACCCTCGAGCTGTATGTTTACACACTTAGAATTTTTTTTCTATCCATTACTGTTATAGATAGGCAGGGCACGTCTATAAAAGAAAGAAAAAAATACTCGAGTAATGGAAGAGAGTCGCATAGCTTGGAAGATACCACTTTTTCCTGACTAACATTAGAATGTTCTTTAAAAAAAAAAAAAAAAATGCTTCAAAGGAACTGCCTAAGCTTTCATAAATATTTGCAGACCTTCTACGGAACTTGAAAAAAGTCACTCTAGAGAGTTTATTTCTTATAGGTTTTGCACTATGTGACTTTTTCCATAGCAGGCAAGAACAGACATGAAAATAAGAAAAAGAGGTGTGTGTTTGTGTGTGTTTGTATGTATATAAACTGTAAACTAGATATCTGTGTCTGTCTATGCACCCTAAGGCAGAAAGATTGTTCTATAAAGACTGAATTATTTTGGGTAGCCAGAAAAATAATTTACTGACCTAGGCATGGAAGTACAGACCAAGAAAGGACACGTAGCAAAGGGAAGGCTTTGAAAATGCGTGAAGAAGCAAATTGAAGAAGGACTGATATACCACTTACATTTCTAATGTTTCCCTAGTTGACAGGTATGTTGACATTGATAGTTAATACCAGAATCACACATTAGTAATTACTTTGTATTAGCCAGAACTTAAGTAATGTGAGTGTGAGGACTTAGATTAGCCATTGCAAGCTGTATGTGGTATATTTCACAGACTTAGAAGAGTTTTCATTTTATGGTTTTATTTCATTTAATTTTTCTAAATTTTTATTTCACTAAAGTAAAAGCAACAGGATGTGTTTGTTTGTTTGTTTTTTAAATCTTGCATTACAGAACCCTTTGTTAAATCATTAACAGGAGACTTTCAACTGGAGGAACCAGAATTAACATATTTTCAAAAATTAAGCTTTACCCAGTAGGTGTGAATTTATCCATCCCCTACTCCCTACCCTTCATGTGTACCCCTAATATTCTGAAATAAAAAGAAATTAAGGTTTACAGTCTGGTTTTCTAATAGGGCCAAATTTTATACTCTGAATACCTGGTTTTTGAATAGCTAGAATTTTACTTCGTACTTACCATAACATTGCATACAGTGGAATTTATTTCTTGACCTAAATGAGTAAACGAATAAAAACAATTAGAAGTTTAAAAATGGTAATTAACTTCAAACACGTCACTAATGTGAGCTATTCAGAAAAATTCAGAATGATAATTTTGACACAAATTCATCAATACAAATGACAATATTATAGAGGTTTCCAGGGCCTTCATAATGTTACAATTCTTTATTATCCAGGACCCATTGATGTGTACAAGAAATATATTTTTTCCCTCTGTTTATATCAGTAAACATAGTGCACAAAATATGTATTTATTCTAATTATTTATGTTGATGTTATAGCAATACCAATACCAAAGCTTAAAGGTATGCCCATTCTAGAATGTTCATTTTATTGTCTCATTCCATCAATTGTGATGTTGATTCCTGATGTCCTCGAGTCTCTGGAATGCTGTGGGTGAGAGTTTTGTGTGTGTGCCCTTATAAAACATGAGCAAATTGTCCAGATGGAGGTATTCTCTTAACTGTCAGAGAATGGTACAAATAAAGATAATAATTTTTTTTTTAATCTAATGGTATATTTCTTTTCTTTCTTTCTTTTTTTTTTTTTTTTGAGACAGAGTCTCACTTTGTCTGTCACCCTCAGGAAAGGGTCATGGTGTCATAGCTCATAGCAACTTCAAACTCTTGCCTTAGCCTTCCAAGTAGATGGGGTCTCAATCTTACTCAGTCTGGTCTTGAACCGGTGAGCTCAGGCAATCCACCCACCTTGACCTCCCACAGTGCTGGGATTACAGGCATGAGCCACTGAGCCCAACCTCTAATGGTGTCTTTTTTAAAAATATATATTTTGAGAGCAACTGGTCAAACATATTTCATAAATTCTATTCTTCTCAATTAAATAAAAAATTATTAACAACATAATTTTTAGTCACCAATAATAATAAACAATGAAATCCTCTATGATTTTTTCATTTGACTTATTTATTAAGTTCACATAGTTATTGAAATTGAATTTAATATATGTTGCTCAAATATTTACTTTTTAAAAAAACCATACTGAAGGCTTTCCAAATGGGTGTTTAGATTTCTACTCACTCTCTAACTATGACTGGAGTTCCTCCTGTAAAATTTGAAATAAGGATATGGAAATAAACAAAACCCTTTTCATTGTAAATTAAGTATTTTGTGGGCTGCTGATGGCTAAATTAAACTAAATCTTATCTAATTTTTTATGTGTAATCTAACAAACTACACTTTAAAAAATAACAAAAATTTCTCACTAAAGAATTTGAAGAGATTGAAAACTAAAGGTAAGCAATTGATAAACTTAGAATCAAATTGAAAATCCCTCATTGGTGTTCAATTTTCCTTATGTAAATATTACTGTTAAAATTATGATTATTACATGCACTATTTGTAATCCAGAAGGCAATTAAGCATCATAGATCTGCATGCTTGGTAGGCCAGCATTCCAGAAACTTTCTTTTACTTCATCCATTGTATATAAGTGGATTTTTTTTTTAAGAAAAATTAATTTCTTTCTTTTCTGTTTAATAAAAGAGTCAGGAAAGTTATTAATAGAATGCACCATCTTGAAACCCTTCCCTTGAGAAAGAAAAGTTAAATTTATGTGGCTTGATCTCTTTGAGGAATTTGCATTGGAATTATAAATTATAAATAACATTAAAAAACTGAATTTTATAGCTATCGGCTCATAAAATAAAAGAGACTATTGTAGGAAAGCTGTCACCTTCAAATGCATTAAACTGTTTATAAATGTTACTGTAAAGGAATGATTCAAAGATTTTTTGATCAAGATGTACCTAGCGTTTCAATAACATGAATCAAGTCTGGATAAATGACTAATATAGGCCTATAGAGAAATGAGCAATTATTCATTTCCCTAAACACTGGCAACATTTAAACGTGACAATTCCAGTTATATATAAAACTTTTCTGGTTTTAAAATCTTAAGTGATATCACAATCATCTAATTTTCAATAGGGCATTGTGTTTCCATTCCATACCTTTTACTTAACCCTGTGATATGTACCCGGGTGTGCACCTGTCTGAGCCTATTTAGGTATTATACTGTACTTCCATAAAGACGGGGAGTAGCATTCATCTTTTTTTATACTTCACGGTGTGTGCCAGTGTCCTACCTACAGTGAATGCTCAATAACTTTCTGGCATCAAAGACTGAAGGAAAATATTATCGAAATTCAGACTGCTGCCTTGGAGAAAATGGCATGTAACTCTCTGGTAATAATCCTTTACATCTAGAGTAGGTTTTGAAGCAAAATAACTCCTCGACTAGGAGGAATACAAACAGAGATGCACTGCCATTGGCCTCCACAGTACCGTGTGCGCACATGTGCACGTGTGTCAGACTCAACAGAGACTCAGCTGGGGAGTTTTTCTTTTTCAAAAAACAAATAAATGAACCATCCTATCCACCTCCAAGTTCCTGGTATGAGAAGATGGGGAAGGCGGGTGGCAAACAATTAAAATACATACACTTTATTTGGAAAATTTTCCCTAGATGAGTCTAATGTTCATTATTACTTTGTTCCTTTGTTTAGTTAGTGCTACTCTCTTAGAACTTTGATGTATTACTAATTAAAATAGGAAAGAATCATATATCTCACATGGAGAATACATTGAATACAAATTGTGTATAAGTAATCTACAGAGGGTGCCAAAAAGTGTGTACGCATTTTATGAAAAAGAAAAAACTGCATTAAACTGGTAATAGGTCACATTTAACTTCTGTAATTATCAGAGGTGTTCAACATGACTTGTATTCATCTTTTGTTATTGATATATATTGAGTAACATAGTTTTTCCCTTCCTTCAAATGTGTATACATTTTGGGGGACACCTTTTGTGTTTTTTTCCTATGGATCTTTGTGATCTTGCTAAACAGTGCAAACGCTCAGTTTATAGGAATAGAGTTATATCCCTGACACATACTTTACTATATAACCATAAACATACATTAACGTGGCATGTAATATTTTCCTTCCTCATTTGTCAATGTCCTCTTGATCATAAATTATATAGGGCAGGGCCATTAAAACAGATATGGTAAGAACTCACAGAAAACATTCCAAATCATATAACACAGATTATATCAAATTCAAAAACTAAATATATTTTAATGTAAACATAAAAATACTAATGAAAAGAAAACTACATGACTCCGAATAACAAGGTTAAAATAATAGTGATCTAAATTTTGATTTCAAATACAAATGAAATTTTTTGTCCTATTTTGTCCTATTAAATCCCATTAATTTACTTACTTGAAAAATTTAGTTAATAATTTCAGAACTTTTTCTTCAATTTTTTGTGACTATGAAATATCTGTTCAAGAAACTTATATTAGTCAAGTCAATCAAATAGTTGAGAAAACAGAAGCAAATTTAAATATATGGATCAACTACTATTCTTCAGAGACTGTGCTATATACCTCATGTAATCCTACCCAAGCCCTCAGAGATAAGTAGTATAAACACATTTTACAGATAATGAAGCTGAGGATGTAAGGGGCTAGCAAACTGATATACACATTTATTGACTTAGTGCAACAGAGTCAGGATTGAAAAACAAGTCTGAATGCTCTAAAATTCATACCTTTTTTCATCCTTACTGTACTATAAAAGTTTGCAATGATTGCCCATTAGCTAAATCCATCCTAGCTTAGCCTGTGAGCTAAGAATGGTTTTATATTTTTAAATATTTTAAGAATACACGAAATAACACTAATTCCAACATAAAAATTATATGGCATTCAAAACTCAGTGTCTATAAATAAAGCATTATTGAAACACAACCATATCCATTAATTAAGTGCTGTCTGTGACTACGCTCACGCTACAGCATCTGAGTTGGGTACTTGCAATAGAAATTGGCCTACAAAGACCATAAAAGTATTTACCATCTGGAACCTTACGGAATAAGTTGACAGACCCAAGGTATGTATTTTTGCTTCCTCGTTCATGCACGCTGTGGCTGTAGATGCGATGTACAGAAAACACAAAATGCAGAAAGTGTTATCCCCAAAGTACCAATGAGGAATATTTTTAAAGAGCAATAACGCATCAGAAGGACACGTCACTCTGCATTTTTCTTTCCACACAGTTTAGAATTCACTGGTTTGAAAGCTTCCTTGAAGGTTTGCAGTGCTTAATACACCCGTGCATTAAACTGCCGAAGTTTACCCAGCCTGGGTGTTATGAAAACGATCTTGGAGGCAATTTATCACTTAAGAATTCGTCACTGATTAGCTCTTTTTTAGATGTGTCATGGAGCAATAAAGTGAAGTCAACGATGACAATTCTGACAGGATTTTTTTTTCACTAAGTTGTGAAGAATCTGCCAGCTGGGGCTAAAAGGACTTGTCTCTGCCACAGCAAGTCCTTTCCTCAGGTTCAAATCAAATCCCCACCCAACCCCCACCAACCAGGTTCTGTGGAGTCTGAAGTTTATAGTTTGAGGGTCCCTCTTAAGAAACAGAATACACATACACATACCCTGTGTCTACCAATGCGGGAAAATAGACACAGGGTCTTGGAAGAAACCCAGACGAGTGACGGATCCTGATTTTTAAGCTTCATGAGCTTCAGGACAAGTGTCTTTTGCGTAAGCAGAAAGCAGAGGGGGCAGAGGTGCCTGGGGGGGGGGGGGGATGCTCTTGGATGTGCTTGCAAAGCAAAGATGCAAGTTTAGGAAAGTCAGTTGTAAAGCAAAGTTTCCATATATCGGCAGCATCGTGAATTAGGAATGCACCGCTCATATATCTTGAATGTCTTTAGCACAAGTCCTGGTAGATTTTCCACATTTTCTCAGAAAAGATACATCCAGCTGAGGAACAAACAGCCACACGGGAGAGATGTCAGCCGAAGTGCCATTCTTCCCAGTTTCATGTCAGTCCACCCCTGCTCTGCTTTCTTCCAGTTCCTTTTGACGTTTAAACTTAAAACTCCCGACTAGAGCAGCCACATACTATCTCCTCCGCTCACTGTGTCTCCAAAGCTTCAGAAAAGCAGCCCAGTCCCCCTGACTCGATGTACCCACTTCAGAACAAGTGCCAGCAAGTCCAGGGAACCCTCACTGTTCTCTTCTCATTACTCGCTTCCCAATTTGTCCTTTACTTTTTCACCTTTGATTCCAGATTTTTTCCAAACAAAATTTTTTTCTTGTGGGAAGTAATTGACTTGGCTCTAAGGACTGGAGCCAGCATAAATCAGGAAAGATGGGACCAGATGGGAGAAAAGTAAGAGTGAGTTCTAGGCTTGGGCTGAAGCCAGATCTGAGAAAGCACCGCAGTTGGAAAGTCTGAAGTAAAAGACCCCGGTGATGATCCTGCTGACAGAAGTGGTCACTGTTACCGCCAGGAAAGCAGATAAAGAGTTTTTGCTGCCTACCTGCCTTTGAGTAAGCCAAATTCTTTCAAATGTCAAAAGGAAGCCTGGAATAAAAGACAGATGCAGGTTGAATCCGTGATGAGAATTAAGTCTGAATCCAGTTTCTCTACTTACCAGCCATTTAAGTACTGAGAAATCTGGCTTCTGGAGTAAACTCTATGAAACATTAGTAATTATGCCACTCAGAGGCAAGGGTTGTTAATAAGAAGTGCTACCCAGGACTGGGAGGCTCATTACCACTCCTGGCACACATACGGGAGGGCACAAGCACCACTGATTTCAGAGCATTACCTTTCTTTAGGAAGCCATCCAGAGTTACTTGGAATTTCCGAGGTTCCCAGTGTGCTTCCTGAGCCCAGTCCTAAACACCCTGCCCAAGGTTGTCCTGGAGACCTGCCAGACTCTTTGGATTTGGAACTGAGCTGAATACTTTTCATTTGCACGCTCCACTCAGAAGCTTTCTTCATCCTCTCTGCCCTACTCAGAGCTCTGCTGGCTGCATCACTCAGGCCCCTTTACTTGTTGACTTCTCCTCCAGTCGGCATCAGCAGGAGAGTGAAAAGTGGGAGGCGAGACACCTCTGGCACTTATGCCCCCGGATCTCCCCTGCCCAGCCATCCCTCTGTACCCGCAGCTCTGCCTGGGCAAACCCTCTGCAGCCACTGTAGAGCTCTCCAGACCCCAGAAGGTGAGGATTTCCTCCTTTACCACTTGAACTTCTTCAGCAGCTGTTCTTTGGATACCACACTGATATCCATTTTTGTTCTTTTAAGTAGTCTCCTTATTACTGCCTACCATTCTTCCAAGTAGTTCCTTTATACAATTACCTTCATTCAAACCATCTGAATTAAATTATTCTATTTTGGGATCCTGCTTGACATAGATTCTGTATCTGAAAGAGCTGGACGTTCTCAATGTTTTTAGTCCATACTTAGCAAGATTGTATTGAGGTAAATTTGTCCATAATGAAGTTGTTTTGCAACAAACTAACCCATCACTGTTGATCAGCGATTGTTTGCTTTTTTCTCTACACCAAGATTTTTAGGAAAACAAACAAACAAACAAAAAAATATATCCAATCAGGTAGGAACCATAGGAAAAAAACAGGACATCGTTTTAAGGAGTCAAACCAACAGGGACACTCACGGAGGCTGTGGAAGTTCCAGCCACTTTCTACTGTCTTGTGAAATTTTGTTTTGTAGGAATAAATATTTTATTTCATATTCAATGACAAGGCAAATTATCACTTATTTAATTATATATGATGTACAAAAAGTAGTTTATTTTACATTTACTTTACATCACTATATTTTAGGCTTGTCAGCAAAGTCTATTTATTTACCTATTAATGTAATAAAGTGATTTCGAATATCATAGATGTTGAAATAATTGACATATAGACATTAGAAGCCTTATTTTAACTTTAAATTCATTTTAAAAACTCATTTATGTTTTATGAAAATGAGGACTTTGATAACCATAATTCTTACTATGTACATATATATTAAGAAATAAGAAATGTAACAAAACTGAAAGAAAAGAGGCTCATAAAATTATGGTTTATAATTTTAGGAGGTGAGTCTGATCTCTAACAACAAAAAGAGAATTTAGTCAAGTTCTTCTATCATCTCTATTTCTTGCAATACTAATATATATCAAGTAATTTAAATTAAAATTGTAAAAAAGGTTGCAACTTCCAGAACCATAATTAATGAGCACCCTATTTGTAGCTGCTAGGAGCACTAAAAATATTATTTCAAGATTTAGATACCGAAGTGGAGAAGTTATTTTGAACTTGACACGGGTTCTAATGTAGTCATTTTTCTTATTCAAATTTTTCCTTTGTCAACCTCTTCCAGGAGCCTAATGTAAGTGCGCGCTGGCAGACTTCCCTGTGCTTTTATGTACATTTCAGATTTGAGCAGGGAGGAAAGAAGAAAGAGCCAGTTACACAGACAAAGCCACCAGGCCAGTGTCAAAGGAAGAGATTTGGGACGTACAAAGAAGGGGGTCAGGCTTCAGCTGAGACCACTGCACAACCTTACTGCCATCACCAGCCCCGCAGCCCTGGATCTGAGAGGAACTCTGCACAGCCTTCCCTGAGAGCTCATCTTTGTAGAAATTCAGACTGAGCACAGTAGTGCTGACTGCCTGCGGGAGGAGGGAACGATTATATCATCAAGGATGTAAATGAATTTTTCAGTAGAGGCAGGTCTGGAGAAATCAGAAGCAGGGAAGAATGAAGAGGCTTTCTTTTCCTTATGCACAGAGTACAGCAAACAAGAAAATAATGTGTAATAAGGCCTATTCTTGCTCATGTGCTGGGTTTAGGATTATGACTACATTTGTGGTTCTCATGCCCCACGTAGACGCTCCAACCATAAATTTTGAATTTAATTGAAGACTTTTGGTTGCAAAACTTCTATGGACTTTCTTTTTGGTATATCTCTGTTTTTTGTAATAAATACTACAACCTCTTTGCTTTCCTCTTCACTCACATGAATGTTTCCTCTCCCATAATTTTGTTAACTTCTAACTTTAAATATTAGAATCCATCAGACTCCATTCATTTTGAAAACTCATTTATATTTTATGAAAAGGAGGACTTTGGTAACCATAATTCTTACTATATACATACATATTAAGAAATAAGAAATGTTACAAAACTGAAAGAAAAGATAGGCTCATAGAATTATGGCTTATAATTTTAGGAGGTGAGTCTAATCTGTAACAACAAAAAGATTTACAGATTTACAACATTTCAAGGCCTGCTAAATCAAAAATTGTGGCCGAATGTTCTAGCTGTCTGAGTAAATCAAACTGTTACCACTGTTGGTTATAAATGTTGGTGTAACACAGAGTTTGTAAAATGACTTTACTTCTAGCTCATTGACAGAATTTGTGCAGTTTAAAAGTTGTGTTGATTTAAAAACTGGGGAACCTCAGATAATCTGGATTTTTTTTTTTAAGAAAATCAGAACATCTCACCACGCAGGGTCTCCACTCTGGGGAGATGGCAATCAGCTCAAGCAGTGTAGAAGCCATCACTCTCCCTTCTTAAAAGACCATTTCTTTGCTTTTTGTAGTAAATACTACAACCTCTTTGTTTTCCTCTTCACACACCACTAATGTTTCCTCTCCCATAATTTCATTAACTTCTAACTTTAAATATTAGAATCCATCAGGACTAAATTCTAGGTCTTGAAGAAAGTTCTTTTCTTATTCCAAATGTTCTCCCTAAGAGGAGCTAACTCACTCATAAAATACATATTTTATACAGTTGTCCTCCACTGATGATTTCAAGACCCCCCCCAGCAGACTCCACAATCACAAATAGCACCGAAGCAGATTACCATCCATCAGAACGCGTTTGTGTTCCTGTCTTCAACCCACAAATTTAAGACCTTTCCCATCTTAACTAAGCACTCGTCCTGAACTGGGGCCATCACGTTTGCATTCTGAGGTACGACGGCAAAGCTAGCATGAATTTCTCTTTCCTTCTTCACAGCTTCACAGACAAAGAATTCATTCCTGCCATAGGTTTTAGCAATCTCAGCAAAAGAACAAGATTTTTTTTAATTTCCTTATTAAATCAAGAACTCTCACATTTTCAGTGAAAGGAAAAGCACCTCCCAGTTTCTCTTACGTGTGTCTGAATTACCAGCGTGGCAACTCCTGCAAGGATTCCTTCAACACAAGCACTTAACACCGAGAGGACAGGTTTCATCATGGTACTCAGGAGAGTGCAGTGTACACGTTCTGCATTGTTTATTTATGGAATTGTTCATTTAATATTTTCTGGTTGAAGTTGCCCCCAGGCGACTGAAACTATGGAAAGAGAAATTGTAGATAAAGGGGTACAACGACCCTGTGCGAGTGTGTGTGTGACAACAACCCACGAAGTTCTGCTCCCAAAACAACCTGTTTCCACTGTCCCCCCAGCTCTCTTTCTTTGCTGTACTCTTGCCCTCACTTTATTTTTTTTAATTTTAATAGATCACGTCACTTCTGTCACTTCCGTCACATCTGTGGAAGACATTTTTCTTGGTTCCTTTGCCTTTTTCCGACCTATCTTTCAAAGTTCTCTTTAAGCCTAGATTTTGCTCATTTATAAAAATTTCCCTGACCTCCCATAGGACTGTATATGTCCATGATCTACGTCTACAATAGCTTAAATTTTCCCATTGTAGCACTTACCAGAAACATATCACCTGTGTAATTATTTGCTTAACATCGATTTTAATCTGCACTGTGAAGTAGACCTAGGCAGATCTTGGTGCTTTTCTCTTTGTGTCTATGAATTTAGCACAGTATTTGACACATAATGTACTCATAATAAACACTTATTGATTTTGACATTAAGCTGTTCTTGATATAGGTGTTAGAATAAAAATCAAATGAAATTTTTTAACTTATCTTTGAGAAATTAAAAAATCTCTTTTCCCTAATCAAACTTAAGGACACAGCAGATAATTTTAAATAAGTGGGCTGTTAAAAGTAATTACAGACCATGCCTGGTGACCCTATTACACTATGCATACATCATACACTATTTTAGCCTCAAAAAATTAAAACATGTTGTCTTAAAGATCTCATTAACTTAGGATTGATAAACATTCTAAATCTTTGGGATATATAATATATGAAGCACTAGGCACTATCATGTTTTAAGTTAATAATTACTTTTAATTGATAATGTTTTCCAATAAAGAGGGATGTATTTTGAATGCATATAGTACCAAGTTTATATGAAGCAATGTTCAGGTAAATCCAGGTCAGTCCAAAATATTTTATTTCTTTTTCAATGTGAAATAAGTTAAGTAGGGTCAATGTTTTTCATCATTATCTTAAGAGTGCACATGATTCATCAAACACATCTATGATCAAGCTATGCAAGTGCCTCAAGTTATTTTTTGCAAGAAGTAGGATAAACATAAATTTATGTTTGCATATAGTTATTTGTTGATGATTGGGAACTGAGGATCTGGGAGCTTCCTTAAAAGAATAAGGCATAGAGCAAACATGTCCTGGCATCTTGAGTTGTCTGTTGAGCTGAAAGCTGTCATCCCTTTTCTGCTTTTGCCTAAAGACCTGGAACATTAGCATGTTCCCTCGGCCAAAGACAGATGGCTGCCCACACATCCTCCCCGGGCTCAACACTTGTCCTCCCGATACCACCCACCCAAGGACTTGGGTTCACCATCTGTGTGTCTCTGGCTCCTTCCTCACTGTATGAATTTTACAGTAAGTGACTGAGTGCATACTGTACATTCTGGAAGGGTTCTCTATGGTATATAAGCATTTCAAGTCACCATCTGACTAGTCAGAGTGGGTGATGGAAGGCCACAGTAACAAACACTATCCTCAGTGTCTTAACACACACACAAAAAAGTTTATATCCCAGCCATCTTGACTGTCCTAATGGATCAACCGAGAGCTTAAGCCCATGGTCGTCACTTAGGGCTCCTGGAGGCCTCATCCCAGCACTGGCCACTATAATCACTGCACAAGGGAAGGAGAAGTTCAGAATGAAGTGCCTGCAGTTAAATACTTCTACCACAGGCACACCTGGTTCACGCCTGCTTTTATTTCATTGACCACAGCTCATCAACAGTGGTGCCAAACTAACTTTAACTGTGGCAGGCAGGGGGGAGAGGAATGATAAAGTGCAATTTAACCAGGTGCCCCAAAAGAGAACTAGAATATTGGTGAACATCCCTCTAACTCAAATAATGGGAAAAGTGACACTGTGCAGTTTAAAAATCAAACTGTTCAGGTGGGGCACAGTAGCTCACACCTGTAATCCTAGCACTCTGGGAGACCAAGGAGGGCAGATTACCTGAGCACAGGAGTTCAAGATCAGCCTGAGCAAGAGTGATATCCCATCTCTACTAAAAAAATTAAAAATAAAAAAATCTAGCTAGGCATAGTGACACATACCTTTAGTCCCTGCTACTGGGGAGGCTGAGAAAAGAGGAGTGCTCAGGCCTGAGAGTTTGAGGTTGCTGTGAGCTATGACATCATGGCACTCTACCCAGGGTGATCGAATGAGACTCTGTCTCAATAAACAAATAAATAAATATGAATAAATCAATAAAAATGATCAGACAGTATTATTACACTTCTTTTATACCTTCAGAACAAAATAGCTCTGTGCAATATCTCTCAACTTCCTTGCCCATTCACTATTTCCAGGTTTCTATTTAGCACCCACGTAAGCATTCCGACACAGGGCTGTATTGCTCAGTCCAGGAAACCAAAAAGCCTGCCACGGCTCTGGGTCTTTGCTGAATAAAGATGAATATTTCTACCCAAAGATGGCGTGCTTTTTGCCATGTAAACCAGAAAGCCAAATCATCCCTTAATTGTAAGAAGGTTACTGACAATTGGTAGGTAAACTAATGAAAGGGTATATTACCCTTATAAAGGACTCACTTACAGGATGGAGATAACAAGAGACATTCAGAGAATAGGTCACACTATATGTTTACAAGATGAATGCATCATTACTACCAATTAATATGTGATTTTTTTTAGTTTTCTATGAGAACTGCTGTACATTTTGCCTTGAAAACAGTGGTAGGTGATTTCCCTGTTATTACCACTCCCTGCAGGCTTGTATCGTCATCACAGTCTCTTCTTCATCACCACCATCATCAATTTCATTGATTCTTTCTTTGGTAGACTTCTTACTACACTCCAACCATTGCATTTGAAAGCTGCCTGCCTGCTTATAGTGTTTAATCTTATATTTAATATTTAGTTTCAGAAATCCCAGAAATCCCATATCTCTTTCTTTTAATCTGAAATGAAGCCTAAAATACCACCCTGGCAAAGTATCTTTTTTTTCTAATTAAGTTTTGCTTAACTGAACTTCCTGCTCCAGATATCAGAATTTTAATTATCACTGAGATCTTCTTACTTGGTACAGAATATTATCAATAATGACACTTGGAAATACATTAAAGTTCTAGCTTTTATAAAGATAAAATTATACATAATCACTAAGCCCATAATATGTAAAAAGTACTATCTGATGTTGATATATAGAATATAATAGTCTTAATAGAGTGCTGAGATGCATTCAAACCATGAGGTAACATTCCACACCCAAAATTTTATTTTTATTTATTTTTTATTTATTTGTTTATTTTTTTTTTCTATTTTATTTATTTATTTATTTTTTTTTTTTTTTGCAGTTTTTGGTCAGGGCCGAGTTTGACCTCCAGTGTATGGGGCTGGTGCCCTACTCCTTTGAGCCACAGGCCCCGCCCCCAAAATTTTATTATTAATCCAAAGTCCACAATTTAAAGCACAATTACATTAAAGTTACAAAATTAAATGAAATGTTGCTTTCTTGTGTGTTGATTTAGTTTAACTGAAACTCAATTTCCAACATTTGTCTTCTATATAGTTTTCCAAGTTAGAATTGGTCACAAGTGAAATCTGTACATGATTAAAAGATGACAGAGGGTGGGATCTGTGGCTCAGTGAGTAGGGCACCGGCCCCATATACCGAGGGTGGTGGGTTCAATCCCTGCCCCGACCAAACTGCAACAAAAAACAGCTGGGCATTGTGGCAGGGCGCCTGTTGTCCCAGCTACTGGGGAGGCTGAGACAAGAGAATCGCCTAAGCCCAAGAGTTGGAGGTTGCTGAGAGCTGTGATGCCAGAACACTCTACAGAGAATGACAGAGTGAGACCGTGTCTCTAAAAAAAAAAAAAAAAAAAAGATGACAGAGAGGCAGCACCCACATATGTCCTAGGAAGGTGAGTGTGAACTCAGGAGCGACCGCAGCTTATGCACATTGTTGCCATCTGGTTAATCCCTTTGTTGGAGCAGGCCCCAGACGCCTACAGCTCCTGCCAGATCTCCCCTTCCAGCCTCTCCAGCAGCTGGGCCAGGTGAGTGTGTGGCTCCCTGATCAAGAGCAATAGCTTCCCCTGCATCATCAAGGCTGGGAGACACTGTGGTTCCAGTTTGAACCAGCTTTCCCCGCGTCACAGCCATCACTCTTTTCACCTGCCTGTTCAGCCAAGCTCACGCACTAGGAGCAGAAACAGCAGCCTTCAATATGATGTTTTCCAAATACGAGGCATAAATTCAATCCCTATGATAAAAGCATTATTTTATATTATTCATTCTGGCTCTGCTTCCCTGACAAAGAAATGTTTATAATAGAACAAATTATCTATAAATCTCAAACTACTTAGTTTCCTTGGTAGAATTCCTGAGAGGATGCATTAACCCTCTTATGCTCTTGGGGTGAGAAATACTGATAAGTATGTGTAAATCCAGTGATTTTGATGCCTTTTTCACAGGCTCGCAGTAGATCTTGTCTAATATCTTCTGCTGAAAGAATCCGTATTGTGTCTTTTCCCCACTCTGACAGGTAGGACCTGTCACTCCTCCCTCCGTGATGAACCCCTGCCAACCTCACTGAGGCCCATCCCACCCCCTAGGAGTCTGTCACTTCTTCCTCCTTAAATAGAATGTAACTACAGTGGCCCCAGCAAAGACAGACGTCAGCAAGCTCGTACTTCTTTTACTGTCCCCAGCACAAAATTATCTCAAAGGTAATAAGACTTCATTAAAGACTTGGATGAGAGCAAGTACGATATAGAGGAAAATAAATATAAGACAGAGTTAAATAGCGCAGTTCTCTGACTACACTGAGTATGTGATGAGAAACTGCATCATCTGTGCACAAATGTCACATAACCTAGTGCCTGTGCTTTCTTGTTTCTAAATTATCTTTCTCCTTCCCTCTCCTTAAAAGAGAGTGGTTTATTTAATAAATAGCTCACCTTCTTTAAGAAAAGTCAATTTCTTTCTCACATATGTTGATCTCATTTATCTGGGAAAATAGAAGGAACACAATAATTAATGGCGACGCATCTGCCAAAGTCTGTAGCAAAGGTCTAGAATAACAAATGATGGATTTCAGCAGAAAGAAACTGGGTGTTGCCTAATAGAATAGAGTGGAAGTGGTTAATGTATGGAAGGTCCCGAGAGATTCGTCTTTCAATGTTTGGTGAATGCAAGCTCCATAGTTTTTCCTATGGTTTTCCAATTTCCTAAGGGTAAATTTTAGATGGAAAACTACACACACCCTCACACACATAGGTAGAGCACGCATATCCATGTTACAGTGAAAAAATTCTAAAGGTAAAAAAGTTAAATCTGTTAGACCTCTTTTTATAACTATCTACTGCCCTTGCAATCTCCAAAGGGTGGAGATTTTTTAATTTTTTAAAAAATGTATTATGTTTTTTCATGCATGTTTGTATATATGTTAAATATGTTTCCAAATTTTATATATATATATATATATATGGATTTAAAAAATTAACTTTTAGTTTTTTCTAACCAATATATTTGTTAATGTTGGTGTATGGGGTTAGAATTTGGTCTCAATATCTTCTTCCTCTGGGCTCCAAATTACGTCTTCTGCAGGTGTTTCATATTTGTGAGTGACATTTCTGCTCTGCACCAACCTTTTATCAAGGCATTTATAAATAATTTAAGTGAATTACTTGTATCTCGATGTGAGATTACTAACAATTCATAAGTTATTATCGACTGCATTTTAAAATAAATTCTGTTTTTCTTCTTTTTGCTGTGCAGATGCTTGGCATGAGATACCTTCCCACCCGTTATTTGTTATACAAGGTGTCCTCAAACTTTTTAAACAGGGGGCCAGTTCACTGTCCCTCAGATTGTTGGAGAGCCGGACTATAGTTTAAAAAAAAAAAAAAACTATGAACAAATTCCTATGCACACTGCACATATCTATTTTGAAGTAAAAAAACAAAACGGGAACAAATACAATCACACTGCCTCATGTGGCCTGCGGGCCGCAGTTTGAGGACCCCTGTATCTAGGCCTTTGGCAAATGCTCACCTTCCTACCCAGGAAGATGGCAAATAACCTCTGCTTTGTGCCCCTTTCCCTCTGATGAGGGAATTGCGTGATGTTTCTTCCATGTACCACAACCCTTCCACAATAAATGTGCAAGATAAGCCCAAGTTATAAAAGATATTGATATTTGACTATTGAAGCTTTCTAGGTAATACTAGTCAACATTTATGTCAAAGACAGGCAGGAGTGTGTGAGTTCTTTTAGTTTTTATCCTACTTTGTTTCATTTCATGGAAATGCAGATCATTGTTTTTCTAAAACCTGGAAGCTGCTGAGTGAGTCACATGCCTTCCCATTCATTTCCTGTGCAGAGAACATTTGATCCACAGTGGAAGCGTCTCTGGTGGATATTTCCAATGTAATTATACAAAACACCTATTTTGTAACTTTCATATATAAGAATTTTTCCATCACTTTTGTCTTTTATGAAGTCCATGAAGCCTCTTTCTTAACTCAAATAAAATGTCTGGCCTAACATTTTGTGCTATAAATTGTTACAACAAATGGAGCGTTTAAATAATAACAGGGTCCAGAGCTATCGCTGTGATCATGAGCACACAGCTATATTCACAGTGCACGCCTCATCTTCCTATCCTAAAAAGTATATCCAAGAAAGAGAGAACTAAAAATATATCCAAGAAAGAAATGTTCCTGTGTAATCATTCAACGTTACCAACAAATTGTGTCTTGCTTCTTTCTGAATTGTTGGTTTATCATCCCTCTTCTTTTATTTCTGACCCTTATTCCAGTCACCTAAAATTGACTTGAAAGTGTGCAAATTTATATAAATATAAACTCTGTTAACATCATCAGCATAGACAAGAAAAGGAAGGCATCTGGAGAAAAAGTAACAACCCCAAACAGTCTGCCTTCGCAAGGTGCTGCAGGGATTTAGATACGATAAGACCACTGGAATTTAATTAGGATTCTTGGTATTTTGAAGATTTCTTTCTATTGCTTTCTACAAATCCAAAATTCATAGACATAATAGACATGAGTACAAAAAGCAACAGAATCTTTCCCTATGCACAGAAGTAAATTATTATATTTTGACTGACAGGTTTTTTTTTTTGTTTTGTTTTTTTTTACTTTTGATTTCAGCTTGCCTGTTCATTCTTTTTCGTTTGAAGTATGCTTTCTTTTTGTTCATTTTCTTCTTCCTCTGGCGATGCTCTGTCCCGTTGCCTCCCCAGTAGCTGGGATTACAGACGCCCACCACAATGTCTGGCTGTTTTTGATGTTAGTAGAGATGGGGTCTTACTCTGGCTCCACTGCTACTCATACTGGTCTCGAACCTCTGAGCTCAGGCAATCCACCTGTCTTGGCCTCCCACAGTGCTGGGACTACAGGCGTGAGCCACCACACCAGGCCTGATTGACAGAAACACATTGAAGTTCTTTAAATGCCACCTCTTAGTCCTTTCTGAATGGTATTTACTGTTAATTGCCAGCGACATGACCATCCACCTTCCTCACTAAGAAACTCCTAATTTTGTGCAGGTGGCAATAAGACCAATAACACCAAAAGAGGAATGTAAATTGGCCTAAACGGTCATGGCCAGCCCATTGTTTTGTGTCAGTGGTCTGGAGTGGCCATAAGACATTCACTCATACTCACTCATAAGATATTCATCATGTACTTATGGTGTGCCAAAAACTGTACGTAGCAGTGAACAATGCCCTAAAACATCTTGATCTTTATGGAACTCACTCAGATGAGAGGGAAAAAGGCAATAAAGAAGTGAAAGATATAGTGTTTCATATGATAACAAAAGTGATGGGGAATAAAAGAAGAGGGACAGTAGTGCTACGTAATAGAGGAGGTGGCTGATTTGAGACTTTGAGCTATGAGGGTACCTGAGAAAGAGAATTTCAGGAGGAAAAAATTGAGGAAGAGGCCCAGAGGGAAGAGTGTGCCTGGTATGTGTTTGTTAGGAATTAGAAGTGAGTGTGGGAAGAACTGAAAGAATGTGAGGACAAGTAGAGGAAAGAGGCCAGATTGTGGAGAGATTTGGGCTATTTCTATGAGCAAGATGGAAATTCACTGGAAGACATTGGCAGAGAAATAAAATGCTTTGACATCAATTTCTAAAGTTCACTTTGGGTGAAGGAATACAAATTACGAGGCTATTCCAATCATCTGTTTTAGAGACCTGGCTACTTTGGACTGGGCAGTAGCCAAGTGGTGAGAAATATTCTTAAAATTAGACATTGCTTGTTTGTGAATTGGAGGAGTGAGGAGAAAGAAAGAGTCGGGAAGGATTCTAAAATTTTCAACTTGATCAATTAGAAACTAAGAACTGGACTTTTACAAAGATGACGAACTTTGGAAGGATCAGAATCACATAATTTCAGTTTGTATTCTATTTCATTTGAGAGTCTGGGCATGGTCCCTAGGCATCAATAACATGATATTGCAAAGGCATCAGACTACAAGTCTGAATTTCAGACAAAAGTTCCTGGCTACACATATAAATTTAGGAGTCATTGATGAGTAGATGACACAATAAGCCATAAGACTGGATAAGATCACCAAGGGGATATGTCTCAAACTCTAGAGAAGGGGCACAAGAGCCTGCTCATCTGTCAGAAGGTCGAGGAGGGGCCAGAAAGGGAAGGTGAGTAGAACCAGAAGAGTGTAGTGTTCAAAAAGCCAAAGAAAGAAATTATTTCAAGAAAATGGTGGCCAAATCTATCAGATGCTGCTGAAAGTTGATATGAAATAATAGCCAATAATTGGCCATTGGATTTGGAAAAATGGCTATACCTGTGACCTCACAGGCGGCCTTAGGGTGAAGTGATAGGGAGAAAGCTTGTTTGAAAGGGGTTTATAAGAGAACACAGCAGAGGGATTAAATACAACAAATACAAACAATAATCTCAAGTAGCTGCATTCTAAAAAAGAATGGAGAAAAAATAAAATAGTTATAGAGTAAATAGGGTTAGGACCAGTTGTATTTTATGTTAATTTGCAAATTGAGAACAATCATGATGTGTTTGTATGTCAAGGGAAAGGGTCCAAAGAGAGAGCAAAGTTATAATGTAGGAAATACGACATAGTGTTTCTAGATAATGACCTTGGATAGGCCTATGGGAAAAAGAAAAGTTAACTTTAGATAATGGACAACTAGTTCACTTAGAGTAACTGGCATATGAGCACATGAGTACAAATTCAAGTAGATGGATGGACGCGCTCATGCCAACGGTTAAGGTTGCTTTCCTGAAAAAGAGGTAAGATAATATCTTTCTTCCAGCTTAAAAATTTACAATTTAAATTTAAATGATTTAAATGATTCCTATGGAATCATGTGGAATTCTTTAAATATTAAAGGATAAAAACAATATTTATTGAATTCATGCTGTGCACCACCTGTTTTTCTAGGAACTGGAGATAGAGACAAGGTTCTAGTTCAAAAGTCAGCTTTAATGGGAAAAGCAAGAATCAAGTTCGGTGGGAGAAGGCATCTGGCCCTGCATTCTCTCAACACTGATAGACAGGGGGTGCAGGGGGGCATTTCAGGCCTACCAGTGGCTGAGTTGAAGCTGCCATTCCAGATTCTTCTCTCATTCAGATTTTGCCCACATACTCAGCTTGGGTAACATCAAATCTAACCACATCCAGGACAAAACCACAACAACATTACTGTGTGTGTGTGTGGGGGGGGGGGGGGGGAAGAGGTCTTTTTCATTATCTTTCCTCATCCTAGAATAACTTCTCCCCCTTTTGT